>JABSTQ010010439.1:0-247500 GCA_013358835.2 Ixodes persulcatus
GGCGTAGGAGTAGTTGGCATTTCCGAAATGGGGGTATGTGCTCATGATCCGGAGCATATGTGTCTACGGAGACTGGAAGAACAACTTTGGTCCAGTTGTTCCTAAAATCTATGAGCTGCGCGTTCGAAAGAACCCGACGCTTCGACACTTCACCGATAGGCAGTTCATTGAACTGAGCGCGGTACATTTGGTCTTAAGGCCCGTTCACACGATGCATTTTTCTCGCGCATCTAGTGTCGCGAAATGTAGTTTCGCGAAATGGTTGCGCCGTCTGAACGAGTCCGAAAAGGACGCGCGCATCTAAAAAAAGTTGCGCGCACACCTCGCTTCTGGAGCGAGCTTTTGCTGAAACTTTGCTGAGTCCTGTCAATCACTCTGAGGGCGCCGCCAATGGCCGCTCAGAAACGCTCTCACGTGGCCTTTGAGGGGGGAGCGAGCTGTTTGAGAAGACCACTTTACTGCCGGTGTTGCAGCCGAGCCAAATCCGAAAAAACCGAAACCACGAACGATGGATACTGCCGGCGCTCCCGCAAGCACGTCAAGCACCACTGAAGGAAAAGTGAGTAGCATATCGGAAAAAAATCCAGCGATGGACGAAGACAATTAGCGGGAGTTGGCGAGATTAGAATAGTGCTCATAGCGTTGTTGTCGCGAGGATACCACTGGATAAGAGATCATCGAGTAAACTGAAACCAAGTTTGCTTTGTTTACAAGAGAACGTGAAAACATGTGCGCTCTCTGAAACAGTTGGCACAGTAAAAACGGGGCAGACATGGGCGCCGAGAAGTAACCAGATTGGGCACGTAGCGTTTCTATGAATACCATGTCCATTGATAGGAGCTTTGACAATGAATCGGCTACGTACGGGCTCGGCGCCGGCACATGTCCTGCACGTACAGGTTGCCGCCTCAATCGGCTTTGCGCACATGCGAGATCGCTCCAAGTAGTGCAGTATCTGAGAGAAAAAAATTAAAGTGAATTGACTGCATAAAATGCGCAAAGCAGGTCCCCAGATAAATAGCGATCTGATTCGGAGCCCCACATTATGGTCAACACCGAAACTATTTTCGCGAGTCTAAACGTCATCGTTGTTGCACGTGAAGCGGTACGTGTGAACGAGCACATTTCGCGAAACTTGAGTGTCGCAAAACTGTTGCGCGCCTAAAAGATGCATCGTGTGAACAGACCTTTACTTGGAGTGACGATCTGTGTTGGAAAAGACACGTCAATGTCGCTCAGTTTAGAGTGCCTTCATACACACGCGCGCTTTTGCTTGAGTGGTGACATCTCAGCCATTTTTTCCGCCCTATTGTTTTTTATGCATTTTGAAGTGCGCGCAATCCGGTGTCACTCAGTTCGAGCGCGTAGCTTTGGTTTTTGCATAAACGCCATTTTACCGCCTAAGTCACGCACCGAGTGTGCCAGAGCGTCACGCGCTGGCACATTCAGGGCAACAATGGACGTCTTCACCCTGAGATAGACGGATAGACAGATATGTCGGCACCCTAGCTCAGTTATTCTTCTTTTGTTTTTACAGCGGAGCTGTTAAGGACTAGTTTTCCCAGGGTCGTGTCCCCCGCAAAGAAATGCCGACACAAAACTCTGGACAGCTACAGCCATCTATGAGCGACGGCGGCAACCAGACATTCGGCTTGCCGGCCTTGCTCATAGATAGCGACAACCTTTCTCAGACAACCTCTCTCAGATATGGCACAGTGGGCTGGCGGGGCCACGCGCGAGTGTCC
The DNA here is from genome assembly GCA_013358835.2 of Ixodes persulcatus. NCBI lineage: Eukaryota > Metazoa > Arthropoda > Arachnida > Ixodida > Ixodidae > Ixodes > Ixodes persulcatus. The sequence continues at coordinate 1,746 of JABSTQ010010439.1, forward strand.
GAAATGCGCGTGACTTGTAGATAGGCTTTGGGTTCTATAGACCTTTCCAAAAACGAGCTTGTGGCCGGTGCCATTTTGAGCGTTCGTGCGTATGGCGCGTGCTTTGCTCGCTTTCCGAAGCGACGAACACGCACGTGCTGGGCTGTGAAGATCGCACGCTGGACTGTGATTTTGTAAACATTGGAAAGGTCTATAAAGGACTCACGGGTGTTGGTTTGTGGCTCCGGGCTTTGACCTTTCTCTCGCCTCGGAACCCCACATGGTGGCAGCGGTGGGATTGTGAACGATCCTCCATTGTCTGCGAGGTCCTGAGAAGCCGCATCAAACTCTGCAGTTGGACCGCACGGCTAGGGAAGAAGATTCGGGCCGCCGCTAGATCTACGCCATGACTAGCAACGCAGATGGTTCGGGGGCTTCAAGCTCCTAGGCCAGCGGAGGACCTTCCTTCTTCAACCCCTTCGCGTTCGAGCTACCGGAGAAGCTTGATTTCAAGAATCCGTACGACTGGAAGCGATGAATCACCCGGTGGGACCGCTACCGGATGATTTCGGGGCTTCATCTCCGTGACGCTTCGACTCAGGTGAACACTTTCATCTACGCGATGGGCAGAAAGACAGAGGATGTCCTTTCTTCGCTCGAGATGACACAAGATGAGCTGAACGACTACGACATAGTCAAGGCGAAGTTCGACGCGCACTTCATTTTGCGGGTGAACGTCATCTTCGAGAGAGCGAAGTTCAATTCTAGAAAGCAAGAGGTGGACGAGCCAGTGGAGGTCTGTATCACGGCATTGCACAGATTGGCGGATACCTGTGACTACGACCTTTTACGGCACGAGCTCATACGAGATCGCATCGTCGTCGGACTCCTGGACAGGAAACTAAGCGATAAACTTCAGCTCGATGCTAAACGTACACTGCAGCGCGCGACTACGGAAGCTCGATCATCAGAGAGGGTGAAGCGCCAACAGACTGAGCTACGCAGCACAAATTCAGACGGTGACGTTCTTTAAGAACTCAAAAGACAACCGAAAACAAAAAGCGAGAACAAGGACTTTCGACGTCCTTACACGATGACTCTCCAAGCCCTGTCTAAAAATTCGCCATGGACGTGCCGAGGTGTGTCAGTTCACGGAAACACGCAAAGCCTCAATGTGCCGCAAAAGACAAGAAGTGCAACGCCTGCAAGAAGCTAGGCCACTTTGAGAGCTTCTGTGTTTCCAAACACGCTCGAGAAAATCTCAGATCACTAGAGCAAAGACAAGGACTGAACGAAGTCTTCCTCGTCGAGCTGGTACGCTCAAGCAACGGGGAAGCCTGGTACATTACAGCTAAAGTAAACAACCAGGACATCACATTCAAGGATGACACGGGGGTGGACGTCACAGCTATCCCAGCATGTGCGACGCGACAACGTTGGCAACATTGCAGACAGTAGGGGCTGATCTTTATGGAGCAGGCCACACTCCGCTGAACACGCTAGGTAAGTTCACGGCGACGGTAACCTGGAATGGGCGAAGAACTAGAGAAATCATCTATGTGTCCGACAAGCTAAAACACCCTCTGCTGGGGCGGCCTGCAATTCATGCCCTTCAGGTGCTACCCAGCTTGAACGAAGTCACAGCCGAAATCACGCGGGAGTATGACCACCTGCGTAAAAAGTACCCCTAGCTTTTCCAAGGACTGGGGAAAATGAACCTGGAGTACAAGGTCGCGCTTCCCCTTGACGCGAGACCATTCGCAATCACATACCCGAGATGTGTACCCCTACCTCTCCTACCCAGCATTCAACAAGAATTGCAACGGATGCAAGACATGGACGTTATTGAAAGAGTCGACCATGCCACAGCATGGTGCGCACTCATGGTGGTGGCCAAAACGTAAGACAGTTCTCTTCGTATATGCGTGGACTACACCCAGCTAAACCGGAAACTGCTGCGGGAGCGGATCATCATGCTAACCGTAGAGGGGAGCTTGGCAAGACTCGCCGCAGCTACGGTATTCAGTAAACTAGATGCCGATTCCGGCTACTGGCAGGCACCACTTGCCACAGAGTCGAAGGAACTGACGACGTTTATCACACCAATTGTACGATTTCCATTAAAAAGGCTCCCGTTTGGCATTGCGACAGCGCCCGAAGTCTTTCAGCGGGAAATGCTGAGGATCCTAGAGGGAATCCCAGGTCAAGTATGTCATATGAATGGCATCTTAGTTTTTGGTCGTGACAAAAGGGAACACGACAAAAATCTCGAGTTGGTACTCTGCCGCCTTCACGACTCCAGAGTCACCCTGAACACCTCAAAGTGCGAGTTCGCCAAAAAGAGCATCAGGTTTCTGGGTCCCCTTCTGGACAGCAGGGGCATTGCGGCAGACCTCAAGAAAACGGAAGCGATCGTCGAGATGTCGGCACCTGGAAGCTTGGCTGAGCTGCGATCATTCTTGGGGATGGTGAACCACCTCGGGAAGTTTTTTCCCGACATGGCTGAGAAACCTAAGCCACTTCGAGATCTGCTACACGAGGATGCTAGCTGGCTCTGGAGCGAGCCTCAGGAAGAAGCATTTCTTAACATCAAAGATCTCCCGTGCAAGTATCCTGTGCTCACGTTCTATAAAGTGGAAGCACAACTTACATTGTCGGCCGATGCGTCTTCGTAAGGACTGGGGCGGTTCTGCTCCAAGAGGAAAACGGCAAAAAGACGCCCAGTGGCATACGCTTCGAGCGCCATGACACCAACGAAGCAGAGATACGCCCAAGTTGAAAAGGAGGCTTTGGCCATCGTATGGGTTTGTCAACATTTCCGGACCTACTCGGTAGGACAGGGATTCTACATCGAAACAGACCACAAGCCTCTGGTGCTATTGTTCTCAACAAAACGTCTTGACTAAATGACACCAAGGCTGCAGCGTCTGAGGATGCGCATCATTGAGTATGACTTTGCGATCTCCCACGTACCGGGCAAAGAGATGTTTACCGCAGATGTCTTGTCCAGGAAACCCCTACCGACAACTGCCCACTCTACGGTCTCAAGAAAACACCGTGGAGATCAGTGAAACATTGGTTCACGAGTATGAAATGCTCAAAGTGGAGCTCCTTCCAGCCTCTAACTCATTTTTGTCCAGACTGAAGGCAGAGCTTTCCAAAGGCCCAACCACATCAAGGGTCTTGGAATAGTGCGAAAAACAATGGCCGGCAACGAAATAACTTCCTCCGAACTTAAGCAAATTCTCGAGTCTCACCCGAGACCTTTCGGTTGTGCAGGGATTACTACTGCGTAAGGACCGGCTGGTGATCCCGCCTAGTCTGCAAGAAGAAGGTTTGGAGCGATTGCACTGCGGCCATCAGGGTGTTGTCCGATGCCGGGAAAGAGCCAGAGACTCCCTCTGGTGTCCTGGCATAAGCACAAAAATACATGGCTGTGTGAGTCGCTGTCCTACCTGTCAGCAATATAGACGACCAGATGCAGAAGCCCATCTTCAGATTCCACTACTCGATCGTCCCTGCCAGGAAATTGGAACGCACCTTTTCCAATTCAGGGGGAAGAAGTATATAGTCATCGTCGACTACTACTCGAAGTTCTTCGAGCTCGATGAAATACATCGAACAAACACGGAGGACATTATCAAGGTTTTCAGCCAGAACTTCGCAAGACACGGTTGCCCGGAAGTCATCCGCTCCGACAACGGTCCCCAGTATGGCTCGACCGAGTTCCGGCGATTCGCCAGAGAGTGGGGAGCCGAACTTGTCACTTCCAGCCCGTATTATCCCCAGAGTAACGGAGAAGCGGAGAGAGCGGTGCAGACTGCGAAGAACTTGCTGAAGAAAACCTCGAATTCAGCACAAGCTCTTCTGGCCCACCGAACCACTCCTGGGCCCGAAGGGTTTTCCCCTGCCGAACTTTTGATGGGGCGGAAGTTACGCTCCACTCTTCCAAGGGTGCCCAGTACCCTCAGACCTTTCTGGCAACACTCCAGGAGGTATCGGCAACGATACAAGAAACGGAAGACAAGAGAGGCGTCTAAAAATAATAGGCGCCACCGTACAAGAAATGGCAGAGAGCTGCACCCAGACGCAGCAGTGTGTATTCACGCGGGAGCGGCCTCGCAAGGTCTTGTGCGAGACCAAGCCGGAACACCTCGGTCTTACCTTGTAGAAACCGACCAAGGAATAATACGACACACACGGCACCATCTCCAGCCCGCGATTGCCGACAGCGACAGCCAGGCGACGAGTCAACGGAGAACGATTCTCAAGCAACCATAATACGAAGTGGGAGAACATCACGACCACCGGAACGATATGGACAATAAGGCTGAAAGAGAGAGTGTCGTATAAAAGAAGACGAAGTCTGGCGGCCTGCGACACCAGACATGACACAGTTGGCTGGCGGGGTCACGCGCGAGTGTCCGAGATGCGCGTGACTTGTAGATAGGCTTTGGGTTCTATTAGCGGCGAGATGTTTTGGTGGCGCCCTCCTGTGGTTCCCCCTTGTGACGTCATTACCTTGCAAACAACAAGTTTGATGGTGTTTGTTATTAGCATGGTGGAAGCTTGAAATCATTACGCTCTCAAAGGAATACTGCCAACACCGTCAAAATTAAAGTTCTTTCATTCCTCTTATTTCCGTCGATGATAAATTCCCTTTCCGACGTCGCAGTCAGTGTTCGGCCAATCGTGGAAGGCCGAACACAGCAACGCTTTCGGTCGCGCACGGGGCTAATAAAGGTCTCACGGGTGTTGATTTGCGGCTCCGGGCTTTGACGTTTCTCTCGCCTCGGAACACGACACGCCTCGAAACACGACACTTCCAACTCTAGGTTTCACCAGGGCCCGTTTGCTCGAGGCGCTAACCGCATCTAAAGTGAGCCGCAGTACCTAGGAAAGAGATTTTGAAATCACGTGACTGGCTCGGTAGGGATGCGGGGAAACATGGCGGTGCCCCGGTGAGTGAGCGCCGCTCGCTTTGGAACTAATATGTCGTTGTAGCTGCAATATCGGGCGCGTTAGTCAGCAATGAATGGTGCAAGAGGCTTTCGCTTTGCCTTACCTCACTTAAACCGCAAAGCATGAGCAATGACCTCGCCGCATTTTTCAGATAGTCTTCCGATTTTGGCCATTCCTAAGCCTAAATGAACGCGATAATTGTCGGCATGGCAACGTCTTTGGAAAGTGGATTGCCTTACTCAATCGACCGGGTTTTGATAGCACACAAAAAGCAGACAGCGTCCGAATAGACCTTTTTCTAAATTACCCAAGCATCGAGAAGAACGCTGGAAGTGTAAAGGCTGGTTCACACATCTGCGTTGGTTGCATTCGCATGGAACCGAAACGACCGTAACGACAAAGTCACCGGGACAAGCGTTCGCCGAACACAGCATGGCAAGTGATGCAAGGGGTAGCTTCGCGAAGCAATCCATGAGCCACGGTTGTTGCGGTGTTTTTGTCGTTACGGTCGTTTTGGTTGCATGCGAACGTAATCGTTGCAAGTGTGTGAACCAGCCTTAATTCTACGATCCGCGCGCGCTGGCCTTCCTCTTATAAAATATTCGAAGTAAATAATCAAAATAAGGCTTTGACAAACGCGCGTGCAAGGCAAAATTTGTTTTAGACTTTTTGCTTTAGAACAATTACTACTGCAGACGCCAGCACGTTCAACGCGTGTAACTACACTCGTAGCATGCACCTGGGTGCTTGGGAAATTTAGAAAAAAGGTCCATTGGTATGCTGTCTGCTTTTGTGTGCTATCGATACCCTGCCGATTGAGTCAAGGCAATCCACTTTTCCATAGACGTCGCCATGCCGACAATCATCGAGCTCATTTAGGCTTAGGAATAGCTAGAATCAAAAGACTATCTAAAAAATTGCGGCGAGGTCATTGCTCAGGCTTTGCGATTTAATTGAGGTAAGGCAAAGCGAAAGCCTCCTGCACCATTCGTTGCTGACTAACGCGCCCGATATTGCAGCTACAAAGACATATTAGTTCATAAGCGAGCGGCGCTCACTCACCGGGGCACCGCCATGTTTCCCCGCATCCCTACCGAGCCAGTCACGTGATTTCAAAATCCCTCTCCTAGGTACTGCGGCTAACTTTAGGCGCGGTTAGCGCTTCGAGCAAACGGGCCCAGTGTGGCCAGGCTGAATTTCTTTAGGCGTTGTCCTAGATGCCGTCCTCGAAGTCGTCCTGGAAGTTGTCCTTGAGATCGTCCTAGACGTCGTCCTTGAGGTCGTCCTTGATGTCGTCCAAGAAGTTGTCCTCGAGGTCGTCCTAGATGTCATTGTCAAGGTCGTCCTAGACGTCGTTTTCGAGGTCGCCCTTGACGCCGTTTTTGAGGTCGTCCTTGAGGTTGTCCTAGAAGTCGTGCTTGAGGTCGCCCTAGACGTTGTCTTCGAAATCATCCCAGAAGTCGTCCTTTAGGTCGTCCTAAACGTCGTTCCTGAGGTCATCCTTGGCGTCGTCCTTAAAGTCGTCTAGATGTCGTCCCTGAGGTCGTCCTCTAGGCGTCGTCCTCAAAGTCGTCTTAGAAGTCGTCCTTGAGGTCGTCCTGGACATCGTCCTTCAGGTCGTCCTAGACGTCGACCTTAGGCGTCTTCCTTGAGGTCGTCCGAGAAGTCGTTCTTGAGGTCGTCTCACCATAGTACAGCTTCGCTGGTCTTCCTTCTTCACCAGAGTGTAAAGGCTGTAAGTTTTTTCTCACTAGCGCTCGCACAAGCCGCTTCAGATTAGCGTCTCTTGCGCTCACAACAGTTGGTACTCAGGCGAGGAAAATAAAAAAAAAAGCCGCGTAATTCATTGAGAAAACAATCTCCGAGGAAAGGGACAGCAATCCCCCTCCTCCATAATCTCCTGAACAGTTCCGACGCGACGGCTGAAGCAAAGAAGCTCGACCCGCCGGAAAAAAGAAGCCGCAAACCAGTCGCTTGCGTACTTTCTCTTCTGGTCGTCTGCTTCAAGAACTTGAAAACGGCGCCGTCCTATGCGCCAGCTTTCCCGCAATGTTTCTCCTCCTGTCACGTGATCTCCCGCCGCGCTGTGACTGGCCAACGCGAAAGCTGCCGCTCTGCCGCGGCGAAAAATTTCCAACAGGTTGAACCGCGCCACTCAGCCGCTGCGGCTGGTCAGTGCGCCGCGACGGCAGAAATCGCGTTGCGACGCTAAAATCGCTGCATGTGAAACCCGTTTTAGGCTTCGAAAATATGACTACACCATTGTGCACAAGCGAGGTTCACAAAACAAAGTCGCAGACGCCTTGTCGCTCGCTCCGCTCGGAGAAGAGCACGTGCACGAGGATGAAAATGTTGTGGCTGTGATAGATGCTGACTCGAGCTGGGGTACTTTGATTAGCCGAGATGAGCTTCGTGCATCACAAAAGAACGAAGGACTTCGTCGAAATATCTCTGAGTGGTTGTTTTCACGTCACCGCCGTGGCAACAAAAACGCTAACATGGGTTTCGGCTCGTACTTGCTGGCCGAAGACGGCCGGCTGCAACGGTATATTCCTCAGATCGACGACGAGGAGGGTGGCTCCACAGACACTCTATTTCGAGCTGTAATACCTAGCTGACTTCGCACGTCCTTCATTCGGTACTGGTGATTCCAAGTCCAACGCCCCAGACGTCGCGCTCGACCGCCTCCGATTTCTAAAAAAAAAATGCATGGCCTTTTGCCGCAATGTCCTTAGGCATGCACAGAAATATTTTTGACGAAAAGTATTTTTTTTATGCCGTGAGCGTGGTTTTAATGTTTAATAACAGCGTGAAACTAGGCATCACTAAATAATTGGTAAAAAATCAGCTTTTTAATGAAACGCCCAACAATATATTTCTTAAATTGCGTGGCTTTCGACTTACAATGTGGTTGGGCTTGGAAGTTTTGATAATTTAAATATTTTTTTTTTTTAAACTAAACTTTTTTGAAACTTTCAACGTTTTTGTTATTTATCAAAAAATATCTAATTGATCCCGGGGCTCTAATAGTAATTTTTGCCGGCTGCCCTGCAGGTATATAATTTATCAAAAAAATGTATAAACCGCTCAATGAAATATCTGGAGGAACAAAAACTCCTGAAGTTTCCAAAAAGTGCGTTTTGACGCAAAACCAGCCGTTTATATCACACTGAGGTGGACCAAGCAAAAATACAAAATAGAATGGGTTGGAAGAACAAATCGATTGTCTTTTGATTCCGAAAGTTTATTCAAAGTAAGTTTTGTTTAAAGCGAGAGAAAACAGTTTTTGAAGTTGCACACCTCGCTCCACAACCCGCGTCGCTTCTTGGAGCCTCTTCGCCGCACAGCCCGCCCCCTGCGACGATAGCTGACACGATTAGGTCCAAAGAAAGAACGGATTATTGTGCCGCTTCCCCTTGTCCGTCTTTCTGGCTGCGAGGGAAGAACCAGCGGGAATCGTGTAATAATCGGAGGTGCCGCCAGCGGGTAGCAATAGGAGGCCCGTTGTGCCATTTTAACACGAAAGCGGCTCGAAACGCGATGCCTAAACGGCAGGCGGCATCAAGCGACCTGGACGTCTCCATGCCATGCCAAAGGTCTCACGGCTTTCCCGATTCCTAAAATAAAATGGATGGCTCTTCACCGTAATGTTTGTGGTGCCACTCTAACACACTTTTTGACGAAAAACAAGTTTCATGGGGTGATGGCGGTTTGACCTCGTAAAAAGGCAGTGGAACTAGGATTCATTTAATAATTGATGAAAGGTAAGATTTTTTTACGGAACACTGGAATATTTTTGCCTAAAAACCATACGGTATTTGTATTGCTATGTATTAATGATCATGGTTATGGAATTTCGCATGCTCGAAGCAGTTTTAAAAAAATAAGGAATATATGAGCATTTTAGCATATTTTTAGTTTTGTTACAAACTATCGCTTTGCTGCATGCGAGTGTAAATATTCTTTTTGACAGCCCTGTAGGTATACTGTACACAAAAATGTTTCAGGCCGTACAACTAAATATCTTGCAACAAAAAAAAAACAAAAAAATTTGTACAAAATTGCGTTTTGCCCTTTAAACAGCCGTCAATTCTGCCTTGAGGTGGCCCAAAGAAAAACACGTAACATAGTGACCTCTACAAAATAGTGTATTAACTTTTGTTCTTGAAAGTTTAATTATAATAATTTTGTTCTATAGATGAAAAAAACATTTTGAAGTTGAGCTTTTGCGCCGCAACCTGGCGTCGTTCCTTGCACCTCTTCTCTGCACAGCACGCCACCGTCGAGCCCGGGAAAGCGTGCGACGGTGTCACGGTGTGCGCACGCAGGTAGACAGCAGGACCTCGAGTTGTCGGGTAGATCTTGCTGGGAAGAGGCCTTTTTCTACTCTCTTTGCTTTATGGCTTTTCCTATTTCGACTGTTTTGCGCGGCGGTGTCTCCTGGGGTCTTCCACTGTTTTGGTATCAGCAAATGCTTAGCGCCGCCAGGTCAGAGCATCCTCTAGAAGCTAGGTGTTTCTTACGTAAACATCGCAATCACTCTCTTTTGTCGACGTCAGGACAGATGTAGATACTAGACAGCAACACAAAAGCCCCGGGAACGGGCAATCTCAAACGACGAGGCGATGTGGTGTTAACGAATGCGCGCCGTTGGAGGCTCACGCCTCGTTTGTGTTTCAATCGGTTTGCAACGGCAAATTCTTGCGTTGCTGAATAGTTCCGTTTTTCACCGCAGTATGCGTGACAGCTAGATTTCGCTGCGATAATATCGCGTTTTTCATTTAGGAAAAGTCAAGGTCGCTTGATGCCGCCTGTCGTTTAGGCATCGCGTTTCGAACCGCTTTCGGTACAAAGGGCACAACGGGCCTCCAATTGCTGGCGGCACCTCCGATTATTACACGATACCCACCGTTTCTTCCCTGGCAGCCGGAAAGACGGACAAGGGGAAGCGGCAGAAAACTCCGTTCTTTCTTTGGACCTAATCGTGTCAGCTATCGTCGCAGGTGGCGTGCTGTGCGGCGAAGAGGCGTGAAGCGACGCCGGGTTGAGGTGCGAGAGTTCAACTTCAAAAATTGTTTTCTCGCTTTTAACAAAAATTACTCTTGATTAAGCTTTGAGAATCAAAAGACTATCGATTGTTCTTCCAGACACATCATATTTTGTATTTTACTTGGACCACCTCAGGGTGAAATAAACATCTGTTTTTGCGTCACAACGCACTTTTTGGCAACTTCAGGATTTGTTTAGTGCAAGATATTTAATTGAGCGGTTTTAAACATTCTTTATAGATTATATACCTGCAGGGCAGCTGGTAAAAAGTGCTATTAAGCCCCGGGAGCAATTAGATATTTTTTTATTAAAACAACGAAAACGTTAAAATTAAAAAAAAATAATTTTAAAAATATTTAAATTAATCAAAGTTCACAAGCCCAACCACATTGTAAGTCGAAAGCCGTGCAATTGTAAGAAAAAATATTGTTGGGTGTTTCATTAAAAAGCTCATTTTTTAACAATTATTTAGGGATGCCTAGTTTCACGCTGTTTTTAAACGTTAAACCGCACTCACGTCATCAAAAAAAAAAGTTTCGTCAAAAATAGTTTAGGGCATGGCTACGGACATTGCGGCAAAAGGCCATGATTTTTTTTTTTTAGAAATCAGAGGTGGTCGAGCGCGACGTCTGGGACGTATGACATGGAATGACCCTACTACCATGATTCCGTCCTGGCTGATCGCAGTAGTGACTGTAAGACTGTGGAGAAGTAAAGCCGCACTGCTACTTGGCCAGGCATTCCTCAGGACGTGCTGAGGTATGCTCGCAGAAAGCCAAACCGCGTGGAGGCCAACCCTCTGGTCTGATGCAGTCAGTCGTGGGTCGATCCTCATGGGAATGCGTTGCCGTCGATGTCATGGGCCTTTTCCCAAGCAGCACGCATGACAATCAGTTCTTGTTGGTTGTCACGGAGCACTTTTGCAAGTGGGTGGAGTTATTTCTGTTGCGATCGCTGACGTCTCAAAAGATCTGGTCTTGCATGATGGAGACGTTCACGAGATTCGAATTCCCAACCAGATTAATCAGCGACAATGCCATGCATTTTGCTGAAAAGCTGTTCACAGACACCTGCGCTGCCATGGGAATACAGCACAAACGGACATTCCACTACCACCCGCAGGCAAATAATTTTGAACGGTTAAACCGAAATTTGAAGTCGATGGTGATCGCTCACACTGAGCAACATCGTAATTGGGATAATAAACTTCCGGAACTTCCGTTCGCAACCCGAACTACGGTTAACCGATCTACTGGTTTTACACCCGCGCGACTTAGTTTCGGCAAGGAGCTGACTTTCCCGCTCGAAAATGGTTACTCTGACGACGATCCGGGTGCAAATCTCTCCCATGGCCAGTTTGCAGGGAATCTATGACGCAGACTCAGAGAAATCGTTCGTGATGCCCAGGAGAGCTTGGATGTCGCCCGACTGCCACAGATAAAATTTAAGGCGAGAGAAGAAGAAATAAAATATGCCACAGTCCACTCCCGCCGTTAGGCACCGCAGACTTAAAACCAATAGAAAATAAAATGAATTTGATCCTTGGGTAAAGTGAGAATTTCTGGAAACAGACACTTGGGAAGTTAATGGGAATAAAGAAACCGGGGGGGGGGGGGGGGGGGGGGCAAACAGGTCAGCCAGTGGAACGGCCTGCGAAATGCCAGCGACTACTAAACGTTCCCCAGTGCTCGACTCACCTATCCTACTCTGCTTCTAATTCACGAGCGTGCCTCACAGCGGGTCCGACGGTCACTGTATGGCAACCATGAACCCCACAGCCCCGTCCCTGTGATCAGTTTGATAACTCTCGGTTCCAGCGCAGAGGATGCCCCAAAGCGAGGACCCCTTCCACCCTGGGAATACTCGAGAGGCACTACCTTTATGCCAGCCTTCCCCTTAAGGGGGCCGCCTCGTCGCACGGTTCCCCACGCAGCCTCACAGGCTCCCCTCCTCCAGCGGGGAAGGCTAGGGTTGGCAAATCCCTCTTTTTTCCCCTCGTCCACGAGAGGAACCCCAATGCTAGGGCTCCCCACCCCAGGTAGGGCGTTATCACCAGAGCCTCCGTTACAGCAATGAAGCTGGCAGGGCGCACTACGAGCAGGTGGAGGTTGATTTCCCACGCGCCCCGCCCGACTGCAACAGGCTGAGCAGTACAACCGAGGTCACCGGGACGTGAAATTCCACGTTGGAGACTTGGTGCTGCGCCGGACACACCCTCTCAATAACGTCGCCAGAGGTTTCGCTGCCTCCCTGGCAAATAAAAGTGACGGCCCGTATCGAGTACAATACATGATAAAGCCTCTCGCCCCACGTACATGCTTCTCGACTGTGAGCCTGGCCGATTCACAGTACTTGTTCATGTCACCGACCTTGAACGGTGTTACGATTCGGCTGACTAACTCCTCTCGCAGGCAGGAAGCGATGCCAATCCAGGTGGTACCTAAGGTACCCACTACGTCCGCCAAGACTGCCCTCACGTTGGTGACGAAGCCACAGAATAGAAGAATATTTTTCCGATTGTTTTTGCCGAGAACCATCATTTTACCGCTTTTTCGATATAACTACGCGCGACCCTAAGCGAAGAATACTAACACCACCTAGACAGAAGGCCTCCGCATCGCCTCCTCTCCCTCTATGAAACCTCATCAGAGTCGGATCGTGCTAACTCGGCTATTGGTCCCGAGCCCGACCTTCGACACCCTGATTGGACATGAACCACAGCCGAACACTGACACAGCACTCGTGCCCAATCTCAGGCCTCGATCGATCTGACTGCGATGACGCGTGCGGAGGCCTTCTGTCTGGGTTGTGTTGAGTGTACATGTGACTGTGTTTTCGCGTGTTTTGACTCACCTTCGGTGTACACGATTATAAGACGTCTGAATTCCCCCATGAAGACGGTTCACCTCGTGTTTATTTTTTCTCTCTCTGCGACTCGACTAGGTAGATGCCGCGACACCAGCCCCCGACCCGAGGTACCAGCCGTACCACCGCCATCCGGCCCCGGTACCGAGCAGCCACAATCATCGTCGCCACCTGGGACCCAGCCACACACGCCGGACCACCACGGCGACATGGGGCATCCTCGACCAGGAAGGCTACCCTGTCGCTTGGTCCTCCAGCCTACCATGGAAGTCCCAGCCTCATCCCCTACTCACTCACCCGGCAGCTGAGATCCCGGAGCCCTTCAGGGGTCACACTCTACTAGACCGCCACCCCACCGAACCCCCCAGCCTTACACCGCCGATGAACACCGAATCCTCTGTCCCCTGTGCGGTGTGCCAGAAATCCACCGGGCCAGCCACCGCAAAGAACTCCATCGCACCCAAGAGTCGGCGGTGACCGTCAGGGCCGTTTGCCGCCACCTTCGGAACCTGGACGAACAAGACCTCGCAAGATACCTGGCGGTCATACGCCGCATCCGGCCGGAATTCCTCCGCCCATCACCCCCGACCGAAGACATTGGGATAAACATTGACGACGACAATCACATTTGAAGTCCACCTCAGCACTACAGCGAGAGGGGGTTGGGGGGTAGGGGGAAGGGGGGGAGGTTGAAGACTGTGGCGGTGTCGTGCGTTTTTGTGCCGGTGTAGTGATGTTGCGCCGCAATCAAGAAAAGCGCGAGCCTTTGCTTATTAGCTCGGGGCGCTTAGGGCGAGAGGCGGGAGCCAGGCGGTGCGCGGTGTCTGGCCAGCCGGTCAGCAGGACGGCCCAGGACAGTAAAGATTTTTTCCCGACATCTGCCTCTTTGGTCTTTCTTGCGGGTGAGCAGTCGCACCAAACCCTACAACATTTATATTATTCTTTTTTTTAAACCTGGGGTATGGTGGAGACCTGGGGTCTCCACCATCCTGGTTAGACTCTCAAGAACTTTTTATTACTCTGAAGTGTTATTTTATTTTCTAAAATAGAATTGGACTAATATAGCTTATAAGTTCTTGTCTACATATATCTGTATACCAAAATTCTGCAAAGTAATTTTTAAAAGTCAATAGCGATTATTCCCCAAGGACAGTCTGAATGGTGTATTTTACCATATATTAAAAAATAATAATGAAAGCCTCCAAGGTTAGTGAGTACTCGTGTTAGAAAATAATCTGAAGGAAAATAATCTCGTATAGCATTTATGTTTGGAATCCATTGCAAAAGAGGTGTATCTTTACCAGAGGTTTGCCAATGTTTGTTTCAACCTGCATTTTCAATTCTAGATAGTTTTTTTTTATATATATACTTCTCTTCATTTGCCAGCTTGTCCGCGATGTTACTGCTGTAATTTTCACAATGGCTTTTAGCATGATATAGATATATTATATGCTTTTCTTTTTAATTGATTTAGCGTTTTCTTAATTTCGTTTACCTTAGTATTAACGTGGCGAGTCATAGAAAAAACATCGAGCGCCCTAAAATAAAAAAGGGGTCATTGGATAGGGGGGGGGGGGCTGCTAGCAAATAAATGAAAGCCGTTTACAATTCCCTGTAACGCCGGATAAGAGTGCAGCTCTTGAGGAGGAGGATGGAAGGGTACTGAGGGATATGATGGGAGGGTACTTAGGGATAGGCGACTCCCTGAGGTCACGTGACCCGGGTCACGTGACATCAGGGGGTTCACGCGACCTCAAGGGGGTAACCCTCATGACCCTCGTGAAGGTGACCTCGTGAGGTTAACCCTTCTGAGGGTAACCCTAGTAACCCTTGTGAGGGTAACCCTCGTCACCCTCGTGAGCGTAACTCTCATAAAGCTCGTGAACCTCGTGAGGGTAACCCTCGTGACACTCGTGAGGGTAACCCTTTTGAGGGTAACTAAACATCGTTCGGGTTACGAGGGTTACTCTCACGTGGGTTACGAGGTTAACCCTCGAGATCCTCATGAGGGTAATTCTCGTGATCCTCGTGAGGGCAACCCTCGTGAGAGTAACCCTCGCAACGCTCACGAGGGTTACGAGGGTTACGCGCGGTTACGCCGACGCCGATGCCGACGCCGCTCAAGCCGGAAACGGGCGCCTAAGAGCTGCGCTCTTAAAGTTTCGAGGAGTGTTCTCACCCGGGAACACCTCCCCTGGCCAGTGGCCTACCAACACGTACCAACTTGTTTTTGAGGGGGGGGGGGGCAATCCAGAACCCCCACCCCCCCCCTGCATCCCCAGGGCCGGAAGGCGGTGCCCTTGGTATCCCTTGAGCGCCGCCGGAGAGTGTTTGCCCTGCCCAGTGGCGGCTGTTTCAGGGGGGTGGGGGGACAAAACGCATGCCTTGCCTGCCCACTCTGAAAACTGGGGGGGGCGGGGGGGGGGGGGGGGGAGGGCAAGCGCGTTGTTTGCCCCCTGGTTGGTACGAACATGCCCCTGGCTACGCCCCTAGATGTTGTGTAGGGCATCTTCTAGGTCCGAAGGAGTGATAGAGAGTGACGACAGGACATCGGGATTCGGCGGCGTGGTTGGATTATCATCAAGACCCGTACACTCGGAGGGGTTGGAAGCAGGTGAAAATACAGATGCGAACTGATGGCCCAACATTTTTCCCCTGACCCCCTTCAAATCGCCCCTGGCGTCTACTTTTCCCATGTACTCGAAGAGCATATTACTCTGCTATAAGAAGGGAGCTCAACGAATAAAGAGTGTTTTTCTCACCTTCAAAATAAACTTCCTATGCATCGCAAAACACTAAATCTCCATCCAAATATTGCGCTATCGGTTCTGATTAGATGCCAAAGCTTCAGAACTTACCATTATCTCATTAAAAAATTATAATTCATTGTTTTTTGTTTAATTTTCAACGAGCAACAAAGCTTGCGAGTACTTGGGGACGAATGGCCGTCGCTACCAAGAACGTGCCCCATTTTCTCGTCTTAAATTTATGAAAATTGCCTATTGCTTTTGAATTAGATAAGGACTAGTTCTAAAATAAAATTGCATCTCGTCTGGTGTTGACCGATCATGGCGGAGACTAAATGTCCAACAATGCGCGCATTTTTTTTTCTTTCGCAATGCGAAAAACGCGGTATTTTTTTAGATACCCGGTGTTTTTAGTTCTGTCATGCAAGGAGCTCCCTCCGCCGATTGAAGAAAAAGGGATTTGTGGCGGAGTGTGTTAGCGCACTCGCATCTTGAAGTACGGGGAGCGAAGGCTCATGGCCGCAGAACCCAGCAATCCTGGCCTCAATCCCTACCCTGCACGTTTCGATCTGGATGAGCATCCTACCGGCGCGCGCGGTCTTGCATCACCGCTGCGTAATGCACGTTAAAGACTCCAGGCTAGCAGCCGCGTGGAATATGTAAAGAAACTAAAATAAATATGACTTCGGGCGGGAGAGAAGAAAAGGGTGTGGGAAATAATATTATTAAAATTTATTATAGTTCTTTTTTGGACAAAAACAGATCTTCGAATCCTCCAAAAACAAAAATGCAAGCAAGGAAGAGTCAGAACAACCAAGTGCAAAGAAAACCCCAAAAAACCGGATGAAAGCATATGCAAGACATAGAGAAGGTGGGGGGGGGGGGGGGCCGTGTCAATTTAATTTAATAAAAACCGCCGACCAGCTCTGTTGGGTGGCTGGAAACTTACGAACGCTATTTTTACTCTTCTGCTAATTGGCATTACAAAAGGAAAAGAAGTATCTCTTTCAGTTTGTACACTATTTACGGTAAATTTGCTTTGAATCTGCAGAGCTAGGGCTAGCGCGGAAAGGTGTAATATTACTTTTTTTCTTAACCAGTTGATGTCAAAATCGGAGACGTTAACTTTTTTTCAGTCTAAGCAAACACACAACGCAACTCAGCCAGCAGATCACAGATATAGGTGATCCGAGTGATCTTCGAGAAATTATTAGTAACTCCAACCGTCTTGCGTTGAGCGCATTCTCTTTAGTGCAGAAATTGGCCAAGGGGCAACGCCAGTTTACGCTGCACGCTTGACTAGGTGGTAGCTTCCCCTTTTCATCCATCACGTCTTTTCCGCAAGATGACGTCTCCTCCTCTGTAGTTGCGAACGCGCGAGGGCAAGCGGAGATATTATCCGCGCGAAGGCAGTGTACTAACTTGACGATTATGTTTTAGGGTCTAGATGTGTGTCTTTTTTTTTTGAAGTAAGTAAGACCTTCCTTCTGTCAAGGGAAATCTAACTGCGCTGCCATTTTAGTCATTTCCTTTGTTTGAATTGCTGAAGCTACCCGATCGAAAGGTGTTTGTTGCATTTGTTTGAATGCATGCTTTCTCCCCTGGTGTGGAGCTGTTTTAAATGTTGAGGTTTCACATTTTTCGCGCGTATGAGGTCCGGGAATAAGTCAGACTCCGCGTTTTCGGGCTTTCTTTTATCCAAAAAAAGAAGGTTGACAAAACGAAGAAAACGTATCGTATTTGTATTCCTCAGCAGGAAAAAGGTGGTTATCAAAATGGAGTTTAAGGTCGTTGAAATCGTTTGAAAAATGAAGTCGAAAGGCTAGATTTTTGTGAATTTCTCCCAGCTCGCCTCCCCTTTCCACACTCACATACGTTCTAGGATTCCGCCGTTAAAAGCAGAATTATCCATTCTTCACGCACCAGTTCAATAAAAGTAAACGTTTTCTTCCTCGCTTAAAATGCAGGGCACGCAGCTCCCGCTTCAGTTTGGTGGTTCCATCGAATTCTCTACATGGAAAAGTCTAAAGTAATGACTTTCCTTTCTTTCCGCAGTCTTTACACCGCTTTCGTTTTTCGACTTTTCCTACCACGGCACAACTGTGACATAACGTAAATATGACATTTCATATCGCTGTAAACGTACACTTAGCTAGTCTCCGTCCCTAGTCACGTATATATTAAACAATATTTAGTTTTACCAAAAACAAATTACGAATAGCATTGCTTGTACAACGTATTGTACCGTGTCTTCTATTAACATGAAATTTGCTTTTGCGAGGGTATCTTGGCGTAAAGGAAAGACGCAAAAGCAAGACGCAAAAGCGAGACGCAAAAGTGAGACACAGCAGCGTCACGACCGAGAAAAACTATAACAAGTTTTAGAATATTGTACTCAAAATGGTTTTGCGTACGGAAAGAAATAGCGTAGTCGAAATGCTCTAATCAAAACAGCGGCTTCGGGGGGCACATGCGAAGTTAAAATCGCTATTCTTCGTTTACGCCAAGCTCTGGGTCCACTATTTTAAAACACCCTAATATGCGGTATTACCGACGCAGATAGGGCACCCACACTGGGGTGGGGGGGGGGGCGCCTCACCCTTATTGGCTGGCGTAAGCGATCATGTGGTTATAACCGATCAAGTCACGGCGTGAACCTCGATGCACGAGTGCACTCTGTTTTATGAAAGGGATTTGGAAGAGAAAAAGAGTGAGCTTTGCATAGATGCCGCCTTCACTTTGCGTCTGCGGGGCTTGGTGGACAGTAGATGGAGAATAACGATCACGATGGATAGGTCAATTAAATAAAGTCGGTTAACTTTTTACTTGATGGTTTCACGGGTTGTGATATGATTTTAGTTTTGAAGGAAATAGCTATTACACGCTAGACTGCTTTAAAGAGTTTGAGAAAGGGCAACACGCTTTGAGGTGTTCAATATAGGTCTCCGAGCACCGGTTTGAATAAAATATGATGTGTCATTCATGGCTTTAACACTGTTTAGGAAATCGGTTGTGTGGCTCTGTTTTGCAATGTGAAAGTTATTAATGACCCAGTGCTATTCGATTCAAACTGGAATTTGCACACCCGTACTCATCGAATTTTTTTTTTCTTTTAACGTGAATCGTTTTTTGACTAGGTGCTCAGCATTTCGTGAAGCCTAATAAGTGAAGCCTGATAAGCGTGGCCGCGAAGCTCGATGCTTATTGGTCGAAGGAGAAGGTCACGTGGCCAGAGGGGTAGACGAGGAGGAGTGAGGTAGGCGTGGAAGAGCTCGGCCACATGTGCGCATTGACGGAGAGGAGCCAGAGAGTATGAAAGGCCATTGAAGATCGCCAGGTTTATCAACCTTGCACACTTCAAACTCGGAGTATTGCTAAAGGTTTGTGATGCTATAATGTTTTGCGTGTGCAACACAACTGGCTAGCAATTTGTCATATTTCGTTTCGTTTCGATCATCTGATTTGAAAACTCTAATCAGAAAAGCACGTACGCATGATTGTCGACAGGAAAGCCCTGTCGACAATCATACGATGACGTGTTTGTTTTTGGCAATTCGTCGCTATCTCGGCAGCACGCTGACAGTGTATCCATTTAATAAACGCTGACAAGATGCGACGTGACTGAAATGACTGCGGCACTCTTGCAAGCGTCACTATGAACAGAAATTCGGAGAAAATTTGTGCGTCGAGTTTTGTCGTCTAGCCACAAAAACGCGAAAAATAATCAAGAAATATATTAAAACCCGTCGTCTTCCGGTGTTCTTGTTAATTTGGTTTATCCCCCAAACATTATTTCCACATATACTTATCACAATTGCAAAAGGACCCATGAGATCCCCAATTAAAATGCAAATTTTGCAGTCTATACTTCGTCTCATCCTACGATGGACTAAAGGCAAAAGCCACGGGCCGCCAGGGCCTATCGCGTTCCACGCTATACTATAACACGCTTAACATTGATAAGGGGTGGACGAATAATGCTCGAATCCAAAAGCATCGCATCATTTCTCTAGCTTCGACGCTGCAAAGAGCCTCTATGTCGTGGTGTCGTGGCTTTCTATGTACAACTGATGAGTAACTCAGTGCTCTACGATTCGAACCACTGTCCACCCGCCCCCTTATCAATGATCCGAGAGAGAGAGAGACGAGGGCACCGATACGTTCATCGAAGCGAGATGCCGCACAATTTCTAAGGGACTCGTGATTGGATCTGGCGGTCCGTAGCTTTGGCCTTTAGTCCATCGTAGGGTGAGACGGAGTATAGTTTATCAGCCTATTTATTTTGGCTGTTATCCTCACATCTAATGTGAGCCGATTTCAAGGAACAATAGCGAAGACGGCATGGACACAGAAGCGAGCCACGAATCGGAATCGTGCTCCCGATTCTAAAGGCCTCGAGTGGGAAGCCCTTCGAGATAAGTATAGAGTGTATGATGTGTCTGTCACATGGGTACCCCCAATGTATTTTTAAATGAAATTTAATTATTTTCACTTTTGTTACACCGGGACATAGGCCGAAGGGAAAAAGGGAGAATGTTTCGCACAACGGAGATTTTGTAGCTCCGAGCTCTTCATATGTTTTAAATTTTAGATGTGCATGCAGTAACACAAAATCTTGAAAGAAAAAGTATAAATTTCAGTAACGAAAGATGTTTTCACATTTCGAGTCCTCACGTTTTAAGACACATTCGGGGAATTCCTATGGGACACTCATCATAATGGAGAGAGTAACACAAAATGACAACGACGAAATCCGATCCCCGGAAACCGGTGAATTGTTAACCACAATTTTGGATTTTGACGTGAATTAGACAAGACAAACTGCCTCAAACTAGATTGCAATAGAACTAAGACTTGGACGAGCCTTGTTTACGTTGTGACCATCTCAAAGTAACCATTTAGCATTAGCCCGAGTGTGATAGCGCTCCCAAGAATCGGAGAACGAAGAGAGAGCGAGAGGCTCGAGTTGCAGAACCCAGATATCGTGGGTTAAATCCATACCCCTGCTCCTTTCAATATGAATGAGCGTCGTATATCAGAGTGTGGCCATGCATCAATATTGTGTGATGCACGTTACAGTTCCAGGCTAGCAGTAGTACCGCACTGACTAAATTTTATCTTTTCCAGCGGTGACCCCAAACGCCAATTGGGGCCAACAAACTTCACGCTGTCTAAACAAACAGATAAAACCTCCATCAGCTCCCAAGGGATAAACCACTCATCTTGTTTCTCTGCGGCGCTGCGGCTCTCTTCAACTGTATTAATTATTATTATACATATTATGAACTAGTGTACCCTTCAATAATCTTTCTGTTGCTGCCTTTAAAACACTATTTAGTGTCTCATCGTTTGCAAATTACCGCACTGCTATCATAGGTAATTTTAATAGTTACTGTATGAATGTCAGTTGTGGAAACCGTTCATCGTGCGACATATAAAGAGCATTTACAGACCTTGAAAGCCTTCGGCATAAATGCCATATAAAATGCCTTTGAGATATAGTATATTAAATAAAACACGAGAGCTGTTTGTAGAAGAGGCGTCCAAAGGTAAGACAAAATATTCCTATCAATGTTACTTGGGAAGAAAAACAACATTAAAACTCAATATTCTTTGTACAATGGATTGTAATAAATGATAATCAAATCTTGTAACTCGGTACCCCCTTATCGGCCGTCTGTACGTAGAGGGCTCCGATTGACGAGGTCATTAAGCGAAAGGAACGAGCATTTAGCCTTATTCAAATAGATAAAAAGAAATCTACAAACAATTAAAACAAATCGCGCGTTTTGCTTATCCATGCCTTTCCTTGAAAATGCCTGCACTGCGTAAAACGGATATAAAAAAGCGGAGCTTTAAGAAATATTTAAACATTTTTCCGCTCGTTTAGTCTTGTGACAAAACGACCACCCTACTGAAAAAAAATTATATGAATGCATTTCTGATATGTTTATTGGACACCTTTTTTATATCAGAACTTATTATTTCATATCAGTTTTATACGCTGCATATCAGTTACACTAGGCTAGGTGGCGCTAGGTACCGCCCAATTCATTTGCTACAAAAATATTTTATTTACTCTCGCCACCATGTATGTAAATACATACGCATACCACTGGCGTCAGCTGAACATTTACATTGAGCGCATACACATACACGGCACAGCAAACATGAATACAACAGCACACCCAATAACTACTTCTGAGCTCTGCGTTTCCGCCTTTTATACAGGTCGTTTTGTAAGTACGGAGTTTTTCGGTGACCACCTAAGCAATAAATAATATTCTCAACATGTTGGTTTTTTTTCAGTAATGTCATACCTCTGAGAGTATTTTGAACGGCTCAGGGGATGAATATCTTAATAAAAAGCAAACGCTCATGCCGTAGGTATTCGAAAGCCAGTAAATCAAGGCGCTCCTCAGCGGTTCCAAGCCACGTGTTTGTTTTCCCGCGCGGCACGTCGTATACGAAAAAAAAAATATATATGGATTTATTTCTGATATGTTTATTGGACATATTTATATCATTTGGCAAATGTTGCATATCAGTTCTTATATGTCGCATATCAGTTTTTGGGTATCTCATATCAGTTTCATATATCGCATATCAGTTTTTGGATATTTCATATCAGTTTCACATGTCGCATATCAGCTTTTGGATATTTCATATCAGTTCTTATATAGGATCATATAATATTTTTCAGTAGGGCATTAGTCCTATGCCAATATGTAAATTTAATTATTAGGCGCTTCAGCAAAGAAATGTATCGTTTAAACATTTGATTTGTTGTAGAGTAAAGTCATCGGAATCAACAGTCCATTTCTGCTTTTAATCCCGAGTTATTTTTCTTAACAATAAAAAGTGTAATATCTGAAAAAGAAAAAAAAAATACAAATTTAGGATAGGGAGAGCAAGAGTTATTATTTTTATTTGTTTTAGAGCGTGCAAGGCTGAAACACGTTAGACGAGAAAACTTTGCGGTGCAATGCGAAAATTGATTTTCCCTTGTTATTATTTACCACTTTAACGATGTCTCGCAGGTACTGCAGAAGCTTCATGGATAAAAAAAAAAACGAAAACAACTGATTTATGGAACACAAGAAATCGGTGACAAGGTAAGCCAAATCATATTGCACTTTTGAAGTGCAATTTTGTGTTTGAAAGGCCGAAGCTTGCTTCCCGTCGCGCTTAGCCAGAAACGGAATCGCACAAGATTTTTTGTTTTGTTTGTCGTTCTTTCTTTATCCTCTAAACAAACGCACAAAACAGCGTTTTTCGCCGATGAAAGCGGCGAAGAAACCGGAAGGCGGTACAAGGTTCACGGTTTTAGCCGCCCGCACAATTACGCTCAAATTGAAGCGGGCGGAATTTAGGGTTGGACAGAAGCGTAACTTTCCGTGTCTTTCCGTCTCATTCCAGAAATTTCATATTTAAAATCAAATAAAAATATAAAAAGACAGGAAGTGCATCAGTGTTAATTTGGCGTTCATTCCAGCAAAAATGCATTACAGAACTTTCCTTAAACTCAGGGTTGTGCACGTTCCTCTAAAACAGGAACGAAAATGTGGCGTCCCCGACGAACCCGGCGGTTTGGGTGGAACGTCCGTTCACCTGCTCAGTTTCACGATAATATTTAAACAAAGGTAATGATAAAGAGGAAAAATAAAAAGAACGAGTATAGAAGAAGACGAAGTGTTAAAATATATGAAAATATAACAGCAAAGACGCAACATTTTCTCCCCTTCAAAAGTAATTAGTCATAAATTTATGCCGCGGGAGGTTAGTCTGCCTGGACATGGGGACATTGATACCCACTGTAGAAGAGTAATTTAGCCAGTACACTACAACTGATAGAATGTGGTCTTTAACGTGTATCACGCAATAGTGATAAAAGACCGCATGCCGGTGCGATGCTCATCCAAGGCAGGGGCATTGGCAGGGGTGGGGATTGAGCCCAGTATCCTTTTGGTTCTGCAGCGCGAGCTTTCGCTCCACGAGCTTCGAGCTGGTGTGAGGCAGCCCACTCGGACACGGATCCCCCCATTTCCCCCTTCCCATTTTTAAATATCCGATGCATTATACAACATGAAAAAAGAAAATAAGAAAGAAATAAAGGTAAAAAAAAGTAGTTAAAAAAAGAAGAAACTACAATCTTACCAAAGTAAAATTGTTCACATTGTGCCTCTTTCAAGAAAGTTGTTGAGGTTGTTCCGTAGTCACCAACTTGCACGCACCGGAGGTTGCCGTTTTTATCGTGGTCGCTCTGGTCTGTCGCCACAAGCTTCTGGTCTGGACGCAGGCGCCAATCACGTCGAGAGTGGTGGAAATGTCGGAGGTTCATCCCCAGCAGGAGATGTTCGCGGCATAGGTGGATTTGACCTTTTTTTTTTTTGTTTGGGAGAGGTAACGAAGTTGAATTCGGTAATCTGTGCTGGTCCTGCCAGCATGATGGTGTTCATATTGGTTCCCAGCTGTGATGGTCGACTTATCATGCTAAATTTTGCTTTCTGTACGTTGACGTTCAATGCTTGACTCGTGGAGTTTTGTTTGAAAGAGGGCGCATGGTTGCGGAACTTTTGTAAACTTGGAAGCGTTCCAGACCCTTCCATCTTCTAGTGGAAATATCAAGCATCCCACACGTCCCACCATTCTATTGGGACTGCTATGTGTAGCCGAACCTCTCCCAGCGGAGCTTAGCGTTTTCACACGAACCTACTGTCTGACTTTCAACGTTTGTGTTCCTGCCCCTCGCCTCCTATCGGTATAGTATTTGGTCGTGTCCTCTTGTTGTTTCATTCGCAGTTGACGTTTTTGCACTACTCCAAATGAATTGCGCAGAAACTGTGATGATGACCCACCAAGATGTTTAGTCGTGTCCGGGGTTTTCCGTCAAGACGCAAAGTAGGAGAGAGTCCCGTTGTAGCATGTGACGTGCGTACATCTGCAGATGCCCAAGTTGTCAACAACAACTGATTTCAGTTTCAGTTTTCGTTCCTCCCCCGATGAACATTGAATGAAGCTCTTGAGCCTTCTGTTGAAAATTTCAAATTGCCCATTGGTTTGCGCGTAGTATACGGAAATCACATGATACTTGATTTCACGAGATTCCAGAATGTGTTTGAATACCTTCTAAATGTATTGTGGGTCGTTGTCAGAAACTACGCTCAGAGAAAACTATTTCTAGAAAAAATCAGATGTAAAAACTACGTGACTCTAGTGGTGGAGACATCTGTGCAGAATTGCATTTCTGGCCATTTTGAAAGTTGTCCACTGAGTTATTGCTTAACCGCATGATGGAACTCTGCTTTCAAAATGACCCACAATGTCGATTCTAATCTTCGACCTTAGCCTGTCTAGTTAGAGCGCCGGTTGGAGTGGCTTTGAGAAGATCTTGGGACTTTTGTCGGCCGCTTAACAGCTGTCACAGGCATGGATAACCTCTTCGTCTTGGTTGTTCATTTTCGGGTACCAGTAGATCTCCCGGAATCTTGTGCGCGCCATAACTATCCCAGGATGTCCCTTATGTACCTTGACAATGAAAGAAGTTTGCAGTGCTTGGGATATTACGAACCGCTCATCGCGCAGGAGACTGCCATTGTCCACAGCAAGGTCATACCTTACGTCGTTCAAAGGTAGGAAGTCAGAGGACAATTTGCGTCTCGGAGGTCACACTGATGTAACGTACGACATAACCGCGGCGAAGAACGTGTCATTAGCTGTATCTTATTGTAATTTCAATTTGGTGATACCATTGACGTGACCAAGTCGAAGCAAACAGGTAAATTACAACAGTTGCAGACGTAGGGAGGCTCGGTAGAGCTCGCCTCTTTGTTTCAGAACAAGGTGCAGTCACTGATGTCAAGATTTTAGCAGACGGTGAAGCCTCCTCTGGTCCCATGCATGACCTCTAAGCAGCCTCAATGTCCTCGACGACTCGTCTCGTTGTATGACATCTGCATGCGCCGTCAAAGGCAATGTCGTCGGCTCCACGTTATGTTCCTCGTCGTCTTGGAGCGTTCCTCTTTCTTTATAAATCTTGGAAAGATTTCCCGTTACAACTTATAGTAGTTTGAAAGAAGTGGACTCCAATTACGTGCCTAACACGGGAACGTGTCGTTACATAAACGTGATGTAAGTGTGTTTGAATAAAATATTGTGCTGCGTAAAGCGTAGATAAAATAAAGCAAGCAATTGAAGATATCCAAATAGAACTACATGTCACACGCAGCCATGCACACATTACTAAAAAATTAATCGATTTCAATTGCGATTAATCTTGGTTACAAAGTATACAATTAGATTACTTGATTGCTTGAGACGTGAAGTAACTGAAATCTAATTGAAAAATTAACCGTTATTTTATGGATTACTTCATATTTAAAAAAACAGCTGATTTGTTTGGCGGTTTCAAAAACAAGTTTTTCTTAGTGTCTATTATTGGAGTATAATCACCAGGTGAGAAACGACTCATCTTCGCGGTATGCTACTCTCCTGCTGGAGGCTTAGATATAAAATTTCATAGAAAGCCTGTGGACATAAAGGGCGCCATTAGGAAGGGGAGGTAAATACACTTGTGTTGCAATTTATGAATTTTAGAACCGACAGATTAAAGAAGCAAACAAGATCCAACTGTAAATAAATTAGTTTGCTGAAATTGACATAACAACTTAAAAGCAACAATATTTAGCACCGAAACCCGGGATAACAACTGAATAGAGAAGCAAGAACGACTTCCAATATTAATCTCAGGGCCTAACAAAAATTCTACATAACTTGCAACATAGAAAGTTTGAAAATGGATCAACTCACCCACGAACTTCTACTGACTGGAACCGCCTTCCATCTCTAATAGCCACTATTAGTAATTTTGATTTGTTTAAACTTGCTTTGAAGTATCTACCTGAATGATTTTATGTACTGATAGTAGTATAAGTCAAATATCGTTTATAAATGTTAGTGTATATATATGTGTGCGTAGGATAGCGGACTTTATATTTTTTATGTGTTTGAGTTGTTTGTATACATTTTTTTGTAATTTCCTTTTGGATTGCTTCCCCAATTTTCATCCCGTGCTTACTTCTTGCTATTTGCTCTTCCACTCTCCTCTATAATGCTTATGCCTTGAGGGTATGTATAAATGATAATAGTAATGATTGACGTCAGCTGCAATCGGTCAACTAAATTGAACAGGAGCCGTGATGCGATCATCACCAACCAGAATCATAACGCGAATCACCGCTCTTCTAGGCATGGAACCAGTTCCCATCAGTGATCTAGAAGAAAAACTTAACATCTTAACGAACAAAGAATCCGCATAAAAAAATCGACCCCCAGATTGAGATCTCCATCAATGGCAATACACTTCAACAGGAGATGGTCAACGCAGAAAGCTATATTGAACAAATTAGCATAAGAAAAAGCAAGGGTTCAGCGGAAACTAAGAAAGCATGACCAATGTGACGTCAGAGACCTCAATGTGAGACGCTAACTCAAGGCGAGAACTTTGTGCGAGACAAGCCCAAACTACAGTTGAACCTCCTTAGCTAGAAATCGCAAACTTTTCGGGTGATATTCATTCATGAAGAGGCGTCTGGGGCAACTTTACCCCTATCATCCGCAATGAGG
This sequence comes from Ixodes persulcatus, assembly GCA_013358835.2. Taxonomy (NCBI): domain Eukaryota; kingdom Metazoa; phylum Arthropoda; class Arachnida; order Ixodida; family Ixodidae; genus Ixodes; species Ixodes persulcatus. Next base: position 28,973 of record JABSTQ010010439.1, read on the forward strand.
AGTCACGCACCGAAATCGACAAGTTTAAATACATGAAAAACTATCTGACAAGTAAAGCTGCTGTGGCAATACGCGGGCTGCAGCTGACGTCAGAGAACTACGCGGTTGCACTGGACCTTCTCAAAGCAAAATTAAAAAAAAAGGTAGCATCATTAACAAATAGATGTCACGGGTGCTGGCAGTAAGGACCGTGTACAACCCTCACCACGTCGGGAAGCTTAGATTAGTCGAGAATAAAGTTGAGTCTGCAGATGGAAGTCTGGGCATTCAGTGTTAGCACACGTACCTACGAAGCTACTAATACTAACTGTTCAACGAAAAACTGTGTTATCAGATCTGCAACTGGAATAACACTGAAAATCAATAACGGAAGAACAAACGAAGAAAATTACGAAGCTTTTTTTCTTATTCAATGTGATAATAAACATCATTTGAAATGAAGTACCGGTTAGTCTAGTATCTCAAAATTAGATACAAGCAAAACAAGTATAATGTTTTCTTCTAAGGTGCTAAAAAATATTTTTATGCCACCACTTGTATTTTTTTATGAATTAAGATGTAACTTGGCACAAAAATGATATTTTTGGTAGAACTATGATGTTGCCTCCCAAGTTCGCGTACCTATAATGTTCTCTGAAAATTCATCGAAATAGGGCCCTTCCACGTGGCGTACTTAATGGTCGAAATCTTGTCGGTCGTCAACTTTCGTCCTATGTCGTTCAATGCGCGAAGGCAATGTTTTCTATCTCGGTCGAGCTTTTTTTGGCGTCATTATCGATCGCATCGGCCGGAGTCGACAACAACAAAGGAGCATCCTCGGGTACTCTATTTTTATGCGTGCCGCTTTTTTTTATTCTGACTAAAGATGAACCGGAAATCGAGAAGTCGACCCGTCGGTTGCCATGAAGACCCAGTGCATGCTGCCGGAAGAAGTTCGAAAAAAGGAACAAATTGAGATGAACTTGTTTTTACTTTAGTAAGCCTAATACGTCCCTCAGTGTACTTATCAGTACTGTCGTTGATAGAGCCACTCGACATGCTTAAGCGTTCCACCAACATAAAAAATGACGCCAATAACTAGTCCCCTACGTGCAAACACATTGAGAAAGTGGTGAAGGCTGTTCATCAACATGACAAAACCCGGCCAACCGGAAGGAAAAAAAGCGTTCCGTCGAACCGCGCAGTAGCAAAGATACTTAGGAACTAGAGTCTCTAGGGTATATCGCCTCTCCTTAAATATAGGTAGCGGAATGAGATAAAGGGTTGCGAAGAGGTGTTCCGGTATGCAAAGGAATACCTCTAGTTATTTAGACTACAAAGTGCTTCTGCGACTTTTATTTCAAGGCAGTGAAAGATTATGAACGCAGGTTATGCTTCACCTTCAGCACCAGCTTCCTGACTGTGGCAACACACCGCCGCACGCGCCGCCAAACCCCGTCGGAAGGCAATAAGGACGTGCTCAAAGCGGAGCATTCTACTCCGTCCTCAGCGTGTCACCGACTACAGTATAAACACTTTTATCCAAGAGGTCCGTCACTTCACCCAGAGCCGTATATTAGGAGAGTTTGGACAATAGGCGGAGCAAAGGCCGCCGCCAGCGCCGAATATTCCCCCCACGCTTAGGGCGTAAACTAAATTTGTGACACAGCGTCGACCAATCCGGAGACCTCTACTCCATCTCACAAATGTCTGCAGTGAAGACAAAGGCACAGGCGCGTGAGCCTAGCTCAGCGAAACGCTTTTGTTTGTACGAGACCTCGTGCATAGGAGGCACTTTCCAATGCCACGCGCTCGTGCCCATGCCTTTGTCTGCACTACTAGAACAGCGTCCTGAGACTGGCTGAAAGAAAGCAGTGCAAAGGGTGGGGTGCGCGAGCGTCTTGAGACGCGGAGTTCCGCTCGGCACGGCTCAAATTATACTTCGTTTCACTTTATCTGCGAGCGAAGCCAAAGCTAGAAGCGCGAGACCAGCGCTTTTTGCATTTCTCCCCAGCTCGCGCGCTCGAGCAAAGCCTGAACGCACGGAGTTTCCGTGCTCGCGCTTTCAGTTTTGCCTTCGCTCGCACATAAGGTGAAACGATAGTATAGTCGTGTCACAAATTTAGAGCACACGACCACCGCTAGGGGCTGTTTCGCGGCCTGTGGTTGGCCCCGACATGCTCGCCTATTCAAACCAATGTATGGCCAAACTCTCTCAATAAACGGCTCTGACTTCACCTAAAGCCCCTCTATCCTGGAAAAAGTGGCGCCATTCATTGTTGAAGAAATGCTCAAGGCAGGTGCCGCGCGCCACTTCTTGGAAATTCATGGTGTCTGAAATCTAGCTCAGTGCTGCGCTGTGCCGCCATGATTTTCCCAAGGGCTGCACGTTGCACGTGCCTCTTGCGTGCGCTACTTTTGAAACATGAAGGGGCTTTAACTTCACAGTGGTTGATTGATTTGAGTTTTATGGCGCGAGAGCTACCAGGGCCAAAATGCGCCAAGTGTAACTCTACCGTGGGAAGCAACTGTACCGCACTGTTATAAGAAACGGGACGAAGTTTTTTTTTTTATTTTCTTAAGGTACACCGTGATTTCTGTGTTGCTTTTGGCCGCAGTCACGGCTAGATTAATGAAAGTCAGTGATCTCATAATTATACGGACACCGTGGGGTAATACCGCATAATACGAAAGTTATTAAGATCATCGACTCATGTTGGATTTAGATTCAAAACGGTAACAATATCATATTGACCACTTTCTACTTTGGCGTTAGACGTGCTTTGTTAGTTATGGTGTTATGTTCGCTGACATCCCACCTTAATTCTGTCCGCTTCATATGATACGTGCGGACAAAATTCAGGTTGCAATTGCATCGTTAGCGCAACCACGGTGGCTTTGAACGGGTCTCCGAGTGGTGTGTTTAGCGTCCTATATTCCGCCCATGCATCGACAGTCGTCCCGAAGTGGCGACGAATGACGTCACAGAAGCCGGAGTGTCATGCTGTACGGATATCGCGATCCTAGCTGCTGGCAGTACAACTTTAGGCAAAAGGACACAAGCGGACGCGAGTGTCGCTGTCGTCACGGCGCCCCAACACCCTCACGACGTCATCAGACTGGAAATCAAGGAACTACTTACTTGCACGCGGTAACCACGCCAATCGGAGACGCCTTCCATACACCATAGCACAACCGGCCATTCATGAAAAATAAAACACACACACACACACACTGTCACGAATTCCAGTTTTTCCTGTTTATTTTTTCTTTCACTTTCCGCCGATAGATCCGTTTATCGTCTATGTAGCGGCGCCCGAACGTCGCCGTGTTCAGGGGCGCGCCTTTCTTCCCTTTCGGGCTTGGAGCTTAGCGGCTTCCACGGGAGGAAGGGGGAGCGTGGGGAGGACGGCGCCGGCATCCGAGGATGGGCGAGGCTGACCTGATAGGAATGTTGTTTCACCTTGAAGCTTTTGTCTCCCACTGCCTCAGCGAGCGATGGCTCACCCGCGGACGCTCAAGGTTGCTCCAAGGTCTGTTTCTCTGGAAATGTGCGTGTGTTATTTTTCTTTGCTTGTGCAAAACTGAGAGCGCTGATTGGCTCCAAGAAGCTCATTTCTGATTCGCCAAGTTATCTTCAGCAAAATGCTCATGTTTTGCATATATAGAGGGGGTTTTGGCGGGAGGCGGGGGTGGTCGTCGTGGTAGGGGTACCACTTTTTTGGGGGGGAGAAGTTGGAGACCCCCGGGTCTGGCCGGGGCTCCGCTGGTATCGTTTTTCTTTTCCCACGTCGGGATTTTTCCGTAATTCGGAACGTTGGGCCGAGGCCGTAGTTCGCCTCCGGGAGTTGTTTTTGCCTACGGGCGCGTGTGTTCTTGCACTGCGGTGCGTGTTTTGGCCTGTGGGCCTGGTTGTGGCACTTCCGGTGCGAGTTTGTGCGTGGTGCGGTGTTCGTGTGGATCATCTCTTCGATCGTCAGACCAGTCTTCATCGTCCGGGACCCCAGCGTCGACCTTCGGCAGCGTCTTGACTTGGATTCCGCTCAGATAAGACTTTGATTTTGTGTTTTCCTGTTTTCAACGCTTTCGAGTTGATCTTTAGTTTTGTTTCATTTCATTTCATTTGTCTTGGATTCGTGTTGCATTGCTAACCGGGAGGTTAGTGCCTGTGCCCCGAGATTTTGTTAGACTGCGGTGTTAGTTATTTCTTTTTATCTCTCTTCGTGGCCGTGCCGGCCAAATGATGCGTGTTTTAGAATATTAAATTTGTTTTGTGTTTTTAACTCTACGTGTCGTCGCCTCTCCACCGACCTCTACACCAGGCGTGGACCTATCGCTTGTCACCGGTCCAACCTTAATCTTCTGTTCTTTTATAGTATTTTTGTTTACCACGGAGTGGGATTATTCTTATTCTTTTATTTCCTCCCCACTTCGTGACACACACACACACACACACAGATGAAGCCGAAATTTTAGAAACCGTGAAAGCTTCGAACTTTTCGAATTCGAATCTCCACTGTGATCGAAAGTTGCGAATTTTTCGAATTCGAACCTCGGTCGGTACGAAAATATCGAAATTTTTCGAATTCGAACCTCAGTTCGCTTCGAAAATATTGAAACCTTTCGAAATCGAACCTAGGGTGGTTCGCGACATCCCTAGGTATCATATAGTTGCATTCCTTCTTGAGCACATTGTTCAGGAAAGTATGTTGAGCTGGCCGAACAAATCACCGGCGGGGACCAAATTAGAGAAGCTTTGACAACATTTTTTGAACAAAAACTGGACCTAGTAAAAATAGCAGTGTATATCCCTCTTCGAAATGCATGAGAAGGAAAAAAATAGCGTAAAGCATTGGGTGCTCAGAAGCCACATCTGTCTAGCAATGCAACTCACCAAAATGTGTAATGACGTGCCAGTCCCCTTGGCTTCCATGGGCCCCGACTGTTTCCAAGCGCTTCCCAAATTCCTGTCATGCAATACGCCAATGTTCGAAATGCCGCGAAGGACTACCTCTCAAGCATGTTAAGAAACGATCCCGACGGTATATATCTCGACAGTTTCTTTTTACAATAGTGCGTAAGCATACTCACACGATTTCCTCGTATTGTAGTTCGATTTCAAATACTTTGGCGCAGCCAGCTTTGCAAATGCAACACAAAAGAGTCCATGGAAGTCAAATGAAAGCGCGGAAGTACACATTTTATGCACATGTGTGCAGGCGATGTTTTTTTTTGTACTTTACTGGTAACCTATCCAATGCGAGGAAACGAGCAGTTTAGAAATTTCGCCTCAACCTCCCCAACCCCCCTCCCCCTTTCCAAAAAAGAAAGAACAAAAACACGAAAATAGGACAGAAAGGAAAAGCACAGGAATCAAACCCTCGATTGTCCTCCCGTCTTTAAAAACCCCGCAAGAACGGGTCCGCACGGTTTGGCCAAAAAATGCGTCATCGAAGCATGTTTCGTCGACATTGTGACGTTTCGTCGAAATATTTCTTGAACCGAAGCCTGTTCCAACATTTCGCCGTCAAATTGCTTTTTCACTAGGTGAACTGCATTACGCTTCACATCGCTCGCTGGAAGTAAAGGACAAGTACAGTGCATACACTACATAAACAATACACGGGAGCCCAGGTAGCCGACAGAGCGGAAGCCAATCCGGGAAAAAGCCATAGGTAGCGAAGCGTATCACGGTCGCCTACGCCCGCCGTGGGGCAATTCCGGGCAGCAGAGCCTGCAGAAATGGGCCTTTTTTTCTGCACTCGCCGTCGCTCGGGTAGGTCCACAGCCCTCGCACGTGGTAATGATACGGGCCCTAAGGGCGTACCGGCGGAACAGCAGCGCAAGGCGATCGAACGAGCGTTACGAATCGATATGCAAGGCCACGACGCGACAAAAGCTCTTGACGAAACGTCGCAAACACTAACGATAAATCAAACTGGACCACTTTTCGTTCCAGGCCTACAAAAAAAAAAAAAAAAAGTCTGGCAATAAAACATAATTTTCCAAGTCAATTATCACCGCTCTGGCGTCATAACGCTAACATTAAACTTGACACTTCTATCTCCGATGCAAAAAAGACTGTACCAGTTTGTTTTACTTAACAACTAAGCCGCCAATGTTGCAACCCGGATGCCAGCTGTGGTAAACGTAAACACTGCGAGGCAAACAAAAACTTGGACGACGACGCTCTTCTCTGTCGTTGGACCGATGGTACCAACTTGCATGCGCGGCTTAACAGCCGAGTGATGCAACTGATTAGAATAGCTCACAGAAAAAATGACTTGGGGGTCTTCTGACCTTATTAGTCTGAACGTAACTTCTGAAAACGCGAAGACTTTGAGCCGCCGTCATCGCGATCTTCGCTGCGATGCCATGTTGGTCTGCTGAAACCAGTGTTTCAGCTTCACTTGTTTCATTTGGTCGAGTTCCAACCGTTCAAACTAAAACAATTCTCGTTTTGGAAAAATTTGCCTTAACTTAAAGCTTTATTTTGGTAAACCTTTATCGAACGTGAACAGCATAAACTGTAATATTTTTGCTTTTTTACTTCATTTTAATGCTCTGAATGAAAGGCTTCTACAATCCAGCCACATTCAATCCAGACAGCTAATTGGTCGACGCCGTATGGCGTCGTACGTGTGCACCCGTCGATCGTTTGTGAGAGAAGGATACAAAGGATGGGAGTACTTTAAGTATACCGTTAGAATGGCCGCCAGGTGTCTCTGCCTGGAAATGGGTGGAAGAATGGTGGCTGAAAGGAGAAGTGTGACGGACGCTGTATGCGCGAAATTATAAAGAGGGGTGCGATACGCGATGGAATTTTCGAGAGCCTAGATTGTAGAGAGGGTTAATCTAAAACCATGCGGTGCGTTTGCAATTTAATGGCGGACGCCACCGGCGAAGATTCATCGCAAGTGCACATGCGCTGCGTTTTCGCGTGGCGAGGAGCAAAGCCGGCGGAAAGGTTGAAACGCTCGCAGCCGAACAACGCGTTCGTCACCTCGTCGCAGCTCGTATTGCAAACGCCGCCCATACACCAGATAACCCAGACCGAGCATTTGGAAAATCTCTGCAATGTAGGATCTCTCAAAATTTCTGGGGCCGCTGACTCGCCTACTGGCTGCAGTGGCCCTAGCGGTCCCCAAAAATTTCTTTGCGGAATTTTCATCGCGGAATTCGGGCGCACGACACATTTAACGGGCGAAACCTGCGCAATTCATGCAGTTACAGAAACATGATTCGAAATATAAAAACGCTATGTGTCCTTTCAACAGACGCGCGGCGGGTAGCGCGTGTGCTGCTATGAAAATCTTCGTCACCGCGAGGGGCGCAGCAGTCTGCAGGCGAGTCGTGTTCATCACAACTCTGTGCAGGCCTTCGCTCTCGCCCGCCACACTTCCCCTTCCAGGCACCGTAGTGTAAGTGAGCACGATACACCTGCATACACCCTTTTTTTTCTAAGAGTGCATCTTCGCTGCAGCCAACGTTATTCTTGTGTTGGGTGTTTAGGGGAACGGCGAGTGACGAGGAAACAGGACCAGCCAGGTTGAGGACACAAGCCAGTCTCCCCTTTTATTCCTCGTCTTCTAGTTATATAGCTGCAGCCCATGCGTCTCTCTAAGAGCTACTAGAACATCTTTCGCTTCTAATATCTAGAAACCTAGCCGCACGACAGGTTTCACAATACCCCCACTCCGCGTGGTTGGAAGGCCTGTAGATGTTGTAGGTAAGGAAGCCGTAGATGTTGTAGGCAAGGAAGCCATGTTATTGGTAGCGAGGGGTGATCCTTCACGTGCGGATTGTGCATGTGTCGTGGGAACGGGAATTGGAATCAAGTGTCCTCGATTTCTCCTCACAACTCCCCGGTCGGTCTCAACCATGTATGAACGGAGCGCTTCCGAAGGCGACGTGACGTGACCAGTTTGTCTTTGGTCTGAGACCCACACGCGTTGTCGAATATGCAGTGGCTTAAGTGCGTGTACTCCATGCCTTCTGTCGAAGATCATTTTCTCTTTGTCCCTCCTCTGTTTTTACCAATACTTGAGGAGATCGGGATCCGGAGCCTTTGGATTTAGGCAAGATCCGACTGTAGGAAGTGAGGTCCTTATGCGCCTTCCCGTCAGGAGCTCTGCGGGGCTGTAGCCGTTTTTGAGAGGTGTGGCTCGGTACGACTAAAGTGCGCGATAGGCGTCATCGGTCTTCTTCATACTGCGCTTGATTAATTTGACAGCAGAGTCTACAAAATCGTTACTTTGCGGAAACGTCGGGCTGGAAGTTTTGTGGTGGAAGCCCCAGTCTTGTGATAACTTGAAAAAATCTGACGAGTCGATCTTTTGAAACTGTGGGCCATTGTCACTGAACACAGTTTCTGGTGTGCCATGCCTGGCGAAGATATATTTGAGGCGGTCGATTACGGATGTTGTTCACAGGCTTGTGAGTGGCGCAACTTCTGGGAATCTAGAATAATAATCGGTGACAAGCAAATACCATTTTCCTGCGAGGTAAAACCGGTCCATGCTAACTTGTTGCCACGGTCTTTCAGGAAAAGGCGTTGGCATCAACGGCTCTCGTCTGTTACTCGTTTCTTGGATGCACTGGTGACACCCTCGGACAAAGTTTTCTATTTGAGTCGATATGCCAGGCCACCAGACAGACTCGCGTGCGCGTGCCCGGCATTTAGTGATGCCTTGATGTCCGTGGTGTATTTTACTCAAGATGTCTACTCTCATGAATTGGGGTACAAGAATCCTTGAGCCTTTCATTAGAAGAATCTCATTCAAAGAAATATCATTTCGGTATTGCCAAAAGTCCTTACACGTTTGATCTACATTGTTCTTGATAGGCCACCCCTCAGCACAGTATCTGGTCAAGAGCTGCAGGTGACATCTTTTTCTTGTCATCCCCAGAAATCTGTGCCATCGCATGCTAGCGCCATCTCTTGGCGGATTATGGCAACGCTCCCATAGAAGCAATGTATTAAATATAGAAATACGGCAATATTTGCTCAACATCACATTTTTTCAGATTTGCCATGCTACCCGTCCAATCTCTGACACGATCCAATCCTTCCGCAAAAAAGTCAAGATTACTGCGCATAAACTGCAGGTTCCTCATTCGAGTAAATTATTTGATGCATAGCCACTATGGGTGGTATCAGGTTTGATCGTTTTTTAAAATATATTATTAGGTGAGTGAAATAAATTTTAATTTTATATTATAAATACAACCCTCCCCCAATCATATGACAAAGTTTCGTGATTTGTATGATGTTTTGTAATGCGTAGAAAAAACATCCTTCTGGGGCACCTCTCCCAAACGTGCCACACAAAGTGATTTTCAAACCTCCCTAATTTAAAAATACAGAAAGATACAAGATTTGCCATATAACTGCGACAAGGCAAAAACATCCAGGAAGCGTAGTGTACGCTCTGTCTTCTCTCAAACTTATTTGCTCGGGTTCCTGAGACCAGTTTGTCGAACCAGGCGCATAATCGATCAGCCAGCTGTTCAGAATCGTTTCCTGCATTCTGCTGCTGGGATCACTAAACTACCAAACAAAGAAAGCAACTATTTGTTTTTTTCATTTAGAAATTTTATCATGGCTAAGAAAAGGTATAGAAATATTGTTATTAATCATTAAGAAATTATTGACCTTGGCGAAGCTACATTTAAGGCGAATAAAGTGGGAATATTGAGTGATTATTTGGCAAGGAAGCTGACTGTACTTGATGGTCTCTTCATGACACGTCAAGCACATAAATTCAAAATATCAAGTAAAAAACATGTCGGTCGATCCAGCGAGGAGAACATTGGAAAATGAGAACTACGTAACGTCCTCGCTCGAACGCCATTCCCATCGAGAAAGTTTATTTTCAAGGATATGCAGTTGCACCATGATTGATTTGATGGACTTAAATTTTATCATTTTTCCCAGTTAAAGACCCGAATGTTCTAAACAAGTTCCTTGTGGATGAGCGGAGGCCCAATTTTGAAAAGTTGGACGAAGCCGTCAAAACGGAAAAACCAGGTCTAGTTTGAAGCGGTTTTTCTCAAGACAGATTTATTTCCAAGTATTTGCCATGGCACCAGCATGTAGTAGAGGGATGAAAATTATATATTTCGCCAGTAATGGGTGCATGAGCCGTGCTCCAAAAGTTCCCTGTGAAGGCGCGGGTGCTCAAACTTTAAAAATGGGACGAAACCGTCGAAACGGAAAAACCAGGTCCACTTCGGAGTGGTTTTTCTCAAGACAGATTTATTTCCAAGTATTTGCCATGGCACTAGCATGTAGTAGAGGGATGAAAATTATATATTTCGCCCAGAATGGGTGCATGAGCCGTGCTCCAAAAGTTCCCTGTGAAGGCGCGGGTGCTCAAACTTTAAAAATGGGACGAAACCGTCAGTACTGAAACACCAGGTCCACTTTGAAGCGAGGTTTCTCAAAATAGATTTATTTCCAATTACAGATACAGACAATCACACTCACGCTTCTGCTGCCGCCGACGCTCTAGACGGGTACGCTGTTGTTCTTCGTCGGTCAGAGAGCAGCTACTCGATTTCCCGACCCGTCGGCCGCTGCGCGTTCGGCGGCTTCTCGTCGCTTTCGCGCCCATTCGCGCTTTTGCTCTCGTTGTCGCTCTTTGAGGGCACCTTCTTCTTCTTCAGAGTGAACTACGCGCGTCTTGCTCATAGCAAGTTCAAAGTGCAACTGCTGATAACGTCGCTAGGGCGATGACTACTGGTGAATATTAGAAGACGACAGCGCAGCACGAGCACGAGCGACCGCGCTGCCAACAATGGGTCTGTATATTCGTATGGGGAGAAATTCTCGATCTACACGCTCTGTCCGCGCACGCAAAAAATTTCAGAACCTAGCCATATACAGCTTCTCTGTAAAACATTTAACAAAATGATCATGCTAAGAGGCAAGTACAAAATCGTTCAAATGGTGACGGTACATTGAAATTGGTGCTGAGATGTCAAGATAGGGAGGAGCAAAGGCATTATATAATGACTGAATCCGAGAGAGAGGTGAAGTATTACATAGCGAGCGAACGTCAAAACAAACGAAGTGTCTGGTTACTCGAAAAGGCAATCTCGAGTCCTCGGCCACATATTTGTGCGAACTTCTCCCCGCCATTTAAATATTAATACCCCAAGGCGAACTGTAGGTAATAAATAAACAAACATAATAATGCCCCAAGGGCGAACTGTAGGTAATAAATAAACAAAAATGAACAATAAACAAATGTATTTCATGCATTTCCTGACTTTCTCACGGAAAGCGTAGCCACAACTTTATTTATTCTTGAGCGCTGAAAACGTCTGCCGCGGAAGAGGTATGTAGCACTAATGTAAAAAGTGATGACATGTGAATAAGCCCAACAGTGACACACAAAGAACAAAGATACAGTTGAGAATATTCCTTTGACGGCAGACGAACGTTTTGTGATAATCGGAATAAACGTGCTTTGATAAGTAAGCCCTTGGGAGCAAGAACACAATGTAAGGGTTACAATAGCTCAACAACAGAAGAAAAAACTCAGTTTGTTGAGTGCCAGCCTGGTGGAAAGAAACTGTTAACCAGTGCACCGCGCAACTTTTTGCGATCTGATATGGTGTCAATTATTGTCGGAAAGATCGTTTGAGTTCTGGATGGCACGAGGAAGTGCTGAGGTTTTAAAAGGATGGATGCTGAACGAAATATTCGCTGGAAGCTTTCGCTGCTTTTTACGAAAAGAATCCGGTGGTTCTTAAAAAAATAGAAAGAAAGAGAGGCAGAGAGAGAGAGAGTGACAGACAGAGAGAGAGGGGGGGGGGGGGAACAACGCTATAAAAAATATCAGGACGGACTTAGCCTTGCCGTTGGAGCTGGCATTGTCCCGCTCGGCAGTGGTTCCAAAAGGGGTGAACTGGACTGACCGAAGTTTTGAAGGAACCGATGAAGTAAGCAAAAGAGCGAGATTAGTCGACGAGTCTGGAGAGGATGAATGAACTTACATTGCCTAAGATCTGACACGCTAATAAATCGAGAATGAGACTATATGAATAGCGCGGTACAGTTTTAGACGGGTTCTGAATGCGTAATTCTGTACGTTTGGTGATATCATTAAGTATTGTAGACTAAGAAAAAGAAGGTGCAAGCTTCCGGAGACTAAATAGACACGGAAGAAACTAAGAAAGAGGAAGGAGAGAGCGCTCGCACTGAAAGGATCGAGATGACGGTCGGGTACAGTTCAACAATACCTCCAAAATAAATAGTTCATTATTTCCTTCTATTTTAACACAGTTCGCATAATTAAACCGGCTTTTTATTTTTATCGTCACCGTGGAGATCCTTCCTCCATTTACTTAATAAAGGCTTCTAAATATATTAGGCGTATTCCGGTTTCTGGGGCGGACGTGAGTACTATAAGTATGCTTCTGTGTTTTCGGACAAATTCGATAAAATCGAAAAAATACTTCCTGTAAAATATTTTAATATTTATATTTACCCAAAAAACTCAGATTTTTCAGGACCGCCAACTGCTATGAATCCTACTGGTCTTAATATTTTCCAGGGATCTTCGAACAAGTTTTGCTCTACTTCTCTATATCTAATATTTATTTATTTATTTGAAAAACTGCAGGCCTTTTTCAGGCCCTCGCAGTATCAACTTTCGTTTGTATGACCACAAAGAACTTCCGTTTAGCTTCTATTTTAAAAAAGGGGAATCGTCGAACACGTTTCTCATTGAAAAGGATACTTTTACTAAATTCACAAACTGCTGTTTTCAACCTTTCGTTCACTTCACCGAAAAAGCCGAAAAACTCTGTACGATGAAAGAAAGCTCCAAAGAACTCCGAATTTATGGTAAAAAATAAGCACTAAACAACACTCCGCGATTTTAAGCAGAAATAAACTCCGAAAACGCAGAATCCTAATTATAAGCTGGATTTCGTATATGTTGGTGCAGCTTTTAGATTTCGTTATAACTTATAGGTAGGGTTCCGTATTTTTGTGTATTCTTTTTTAAATTTAAGGGTGTCTTTGGGTGTTCATTTTTTCAAAGTTCTCTGTTTCAAGTATCTATTTCTGGTGTCGACCAGAAATCAGGGTTTATCAGGGCTTACGTCGTAAAAGCTATTGCACATCTATCGCGTTTTTACAACACACAATGCTATTCGCGCCAGTTATCACTAAGTGGCCCATGTAGAAACAATAATTGCAGCAGAAGGAAGCAGCCTTGCGGAAAAGGGCGGTTTGTTTTCGGGGTCAACAGAAATAAAGCAATTTTTCCAGTTAACCTGGGGTTTCATTTAATTCAAAAATTTCAGTTCGGAGTTTTTCAGTTTTACCAATTTCAAGAAAAATCCCAAGAAAAAAGGAAGCCAGACATCAGCACAGCGAGTGGTCATACCAAAGAGAATATTTCGCTCCTGATGACTTCAGCGGAGGCAGTGTAGCGATCGATGGTTGTGGAGTTCATGGAAGCCTAATTTAGGCAACACAAAATATGGATCCTTTTTGTTGTAGTTTACTCGACACACTCGCCAATCTGCAAACAACTTTCCAAAAATATCGCATATGTATTGTCGGGTAGTTTTTCGAATACTTGTTCGGAATTCTTCCGCAGATCTGACTTTTTTGATTCCATATCGCTAGATATGAAAACGCGGAATGATAGTGTTATCGACTTCTTGCAACCGGGAGGCGCTGATACGGCGTGCTCGTCCGCTCTTTGCGCCCGTCTTGCGTTTGTTTGCCTCAAAATGCGCTCACAGGCTGCTTTTACACTCTCCCCCACCACACGCACACACACACGCGCGCGCGTTCACACGCACACGCGCACGCACAGACGCACGCACACACTGACACACACAAACAACCCGTCTCGTCGAATTAACCACCAACACTGGCGCGGGTTTTACTGCCGCGTCAGCACGCTCTCTGCGTGTTCTTTGTGCTGTCCATCAATTGATCTTCCCCCTTTCTGTAGTACTGTTGGAGAAGCTCTGATAACGTAGCTCTATTTTCTATTTTTCACAATTTTATTCATTGCACGCGGAACGCATTTCGGTTTGGCGGGAATTTGCACACGACGTAAAAGTTAAAGGTGAATACGCCACGTGTCGGTAAATAAGTGAACTAGAACAGCTTGTCACAAATTTCTGGCCATGTTCCTTCTGGATTTGCTGAAGTCGTCTGCGAGTAGCGGGGAGACTACCCTATTGAAAAAAAACAGCAAGAAAATGAAGCTGGTCAAGCTGGTTTAGCTGGTTTTTAAGCTGGTTCGAGCTGGTTCGAGCTGGTTCAAGCTGGTTCGAGCTGGTCGAGCTGGTCTAGGTGGTAAGCAAGCTGGTTAGAGCTGGTCATGCTGGTTCAAGCTGGTTCGAGCTGGCACTGCTGCTGGGCAAGCTGGTATTTGAGGTGGTTCGAGCTGGTACAGAAGCTGGTTCAAGCTTGTCATGCTGGTTCAAGATGGTCAAGCTGGTTCAAGCTGGTTCGAGCTGGCACTACAGCTGGGCAAGCTAGTACTTGAGCTGGTTCAAGCTTGTCAAGCTGGGTCGAGCTGGTTCTTAATCTCGCCCAAGCTGGTTCGAGCTGGTCATGCTAGTCTTGCTGGGATCGCGCACGCCAAGGTCGGCTAGAGGTTGTCGAACTGGCATTGCTGGGAGCGCGCGCGCCAAGGTCGGCTGGGGCGGGACGAGGCCACGTCTTATTTTTTCTATCTCGTTTTCTGTAGACTACTGGGCGCTTAAGGCGCGCTGCGAGCTTCCTTTGTGTGCGAGAAAAGGGAGAGTGAGAGAGTGGTAGGAACGGAAAATTTGAAACACGTTTGGCCATCTTGGCCAGATTTTCGAAGGAACGGTTGTGTACGCGTTCTTTGGAGACTACTTGAACGGCGGTGCAAGCGAAGCGGGATTTGAGGAGATAGCGAGTGGCAGTTCGTTCAGCGCGGGAAGAAGTCGGACGCCCCGACTGATGCGTCGTTTCGTGTCTTTGAACATGTGTGTGCTCGTGAATGACGGTGGCACACGGATTTCCTCGCCTCTGCCGACTTCACAAGAGACCGCTTCGCCCCCATTACTAGCGGGACCCAGGTTCGCTTCTCATCTGTGTAGTATTTTTTATTGTTTTTGCCTGTTTTTGGCTTGTGTCTATTATTTTTCGTGTTGAGAGATAAGCGATGTAGTTTTAATAGCATTGTTTGTTTTGCACCGAGAACAACTGTATGTGCGTCAATTAGTTCTGTGGCAGCGCAGATGATGTGTAGCATCTGAGCTCATGTTAGCAGGCCCGAATACGAAAACAATAAATTATAGATGCCGAGCAGTCTTTTCTGAAGAGTTTGACTTGTTTATCCTGTGTATTAATTTAAACTGGTTAAACTGGTGTGGAAGTCCACCAGCTTACCCATCATGATCAGTTCACCCAGCATGACCCAGCATTTGCCCAGCATTCACCCAGCACGACCCAGCATCCAACCAGCTTGACCAGCACGGCAAGTTGGGCATGCTGGAGCAATAACCCAGCATGAAGCTGGGATGCTGGGACCAGCATGAAGCTGGGATGCTGGAACCAGCTTGTGCTAGAACCAGCTTGACCAGCACGGCAAGGTGGACATGGTGGAGCAATAACCCATGAATGAAGCTGGGATGCTGGGACCAGCGTGTGCTGGTTTTTTCAATAGGGTAGATTTGATGCCGTGAACGTAAGTGTCAATCTCTTCTTCAAATTCACGGCTTGGAACTTCAGCTAGAGGATGTCTGGACAAGACGTCAGCGGCGATGAGGTCTTTACCTGGAACATGTCTGATGTCATATGAGTACCTCGTCAGGCGTAGCTTCATGCGTTGTAGTCTCAGCGGGATGTCTTCTAAACTTTACGTGCAAAAAATTGGGACCAGAGGCTTGTGGTCAGTTTAAATGATGACTTCCAATCCTGTGATGAGGTCGCGAAACTTTTTACAGCTCCAGACCACAGCCAACCCTTCCTTTTCGACTTGACCATAGCGCCTCTCTGTTGCTGAGTGTTCTTGATGCATAGGCGACTGGACGATACGTGTCGTCGCTCTGTTTTTGTCGCAGAACTGCGCCAATACCATTGGATGAGGCGTCTGCCGAGATCACTGTTATTTTCTTGGGATCAAACAAGGCGAGTATTGGGGTTGAAGTGAGTGTTACTTTCAAGGCGTCAAAAGCCATCTGCTGCTCACAATCCCAGACCCAAGCGTTCTTCGAACTCAAAAGCGCCGTTAGTCTGGGCTAAATGTGGAATGGATTTTCCGATATAGTTTATCATTCCAAGAAAACTCTTCAGCTCACTTACATTGGCTGGAGTTTTCATTGCCCTGACTGCCGCGAGCTTGTCGTCATCAGGGTGGACAACAGTTTGGTCTATAATGTGGCCTAGGAACTTCACTTGAGTTGCCTCAAAAACGCACTTAGATTCGTTCAGCGTGATTCCTACTTGTTGCAGCCTTGCAAGGACTTCTCTCAGTCTTTTGTTGTGTTCGTCCTTGGAAGAGCCGTAGACGAGGATGTCGTCCATGTTGCACACGTGGCCCTAAATGTCGCTCAATAGCTGGCTCATCTTCTTTGGTAAAACTCTGGCGCCGACGTGATACCAAATGGCATCCTTTTTAACTTGTAACCTCCCGAAAGGAGTGAAGAAAGTTGTCATAATCTGCGACTCTGGTGTTAGTTGAAACTGCCAGAAGCCAGGATTGGCGTCGAGCTTGGAGAAGAATCTCGCATTCCCCAGCTGTGCGAGAACGTGATCCGTGGTAGGGAGAGGATGAAGTTCTCTCTCAACGTACTTCTTCAATGACGTGAAATCCACGCAGATTCGACAACTTCCATTTGGTTTCCGCACCACTAGCATAGCAGAACACCGGTCGGTAGGTTCGTCCACCGGTTCTATTACGTCAAGCAGAACAATGTTTTCGAGCTCTTTCTTTACCTTTGCATGAGAGGTCTTGGGATCCTCCTCGGGGAGGCTAAAGAAAAGGGCACAGCGTCTTGGTTCAATCTTATCGTCTTATCTTATCGTGATCACGCAACCAAGACCTGTAAAGAGCGAAGGGAACTAAGCTTTAGCGTTCACTGTATTGGAGTTTGATGTAGACACTTATTAAGTCTCTTGACGACACCTAACTTCTCGCTGTCTCGTCTTGACAGGAGCGGAGATTCAAGGTTCTTCAGCACATAGACATCTGTCGCAACTTTGTTGGTCTTGCACGTAATATCGCCGCGTAGAACTCCGACGACGCGTAATCTGTCTTAACCAGGTCCCCTTAGAAGTTTTGTCGGTTCTGTTAAAGGACACTTGTTCAAAGTGCTGTAGGTATACGGTTTCAGGAATCACCGTGACGTCGGCTCCTGTGTCGACCTTAAAGGACAAAGGGACTTGTTGGAGCTCCACAGTAACAGTCCAGGGGTCAGTGTCGTTGGCATCCACAGTGCCTAACAAGAGAGGTCTTCCTCTTCGGCGATTAGCTCTTGGACAGCTTTAGAGCCCAAACAAACTTTGGCGATGTGTCCTCTTTTTCCACATCTGTGGCATATCGCAGCCTTGGCTAGACATTCACTGCGCGCGTGTCCATTATACCCACATCCAAGGCAGTGGAGTCTGTCGTCGACACTTTTGCTGGTCTGAGTAGGCTAGCCTCCTTTGCGAAGCACGGGAATCTGATGGCTATGATGCCTTGACTCGTCTAACACTGTCGGATTACGGTCGAAGGTCAGTTTGTTGTCTTTTGACAGTTTCTGAGTGGCGAGCCATAGTGGTCGCTGTTTCCAGCCTTAAGTTAGCGTCTAACTACATTTTTTTCAGACAGTTTGCGGTCTCTGACACCCTCAACAATACGATCTCTGATCATCTCGTCGTGGAGAGTCCCGAACTTGCTGTACTGAGCCAAAGCATGACGATCGGTCACGAAGTGTTAAACGGGCTATCCGTCTTCCTGAATCCTTGTGTGGAATTTTGATCTGTCATAGATCAAGTTTTTTCGACCAATGAAGTGATCGTAGAAAGCTTTGTGTACTACCTCGTAGTGAGTCACTTGATCGGCGGTTAAGCTGAACGAAAGCAGGATATCTTCAGCTTTGTCTCCCATACAATAAATGGGAGCTTTCACCTGTTCGACGCTGGACTTTTCTTTGGAGTCCGCTAACCATCCGAAATCTCTCGAACCGCCGGATCCACCGGGGCCAGTCTTCTGACTTTGAGAAGTCAAATTCTTCCGGTGGCTGGCAAGTCAGCAATGGAGTCGCCATCTTGTTTCGAATAATCGGGATGTTCAGATGGCTCAGCGTGTAGGAATCGTCGGTGGTCCCTGGCTCTACTGCTTCGTCACCTCTTAGGAAGCTTGGACGACCTGTGGTGGGGTGGGAAA
This sequence comes from Ixodes persulcatus, assembly GCA_013358835.2. NCBI lineage: Eukaryota > Metazoa > Arthropoda > Arachnida > Ixodida > Ixodidae > Ixodes > Ixodes persulcatus. The sequence goes on from JABSTQ010010439.1 coordinate 47,335, forward strand.
GATCCAGTTAGGCTGCCACCATGTTGTGTTGGGTGTTTAGGGGTACGGCGAGCGACGAGGGAACAGGACCAGCCAGGTTGAGGACACGAGCCAGTCTCCCCTTTTATTCCTCGTCTTCCACTTATATAGCTGCGGCCCGCGCGTCTCTCTAAGAGCTACTAGAACAGTTACTAAAACACTCAGTTGGGAAACTCACCCTTGAAACCCGGACCGCTCGAGTCCACCGAGACCGAACTAAATACGATAACAGCGCAACCTTTAGCGAGAAGTCATAACATAAAAGTTGCTACTGCGAAATGACACTGTGAGAGGGCGCCACCGGCCCTTGCATGGTTTGACCTTAGCCGATACGTGCGGACGTGCAGTTCCCGAAGTGGCAGTTGCGGGAGAAATGGCGGCGTGCGATAGCCATTAGTTCCTTCCTCGAGTATGGATCGTAAACACTTTTTCAAAGCACGCTCTATGGCTGTTTCCCAACTGAGTGGTTCTATACTCCGTTTCACCTTATGTTGCACCGCAGCGAAGGCTAGAAGCGCGAGCTCATAACGTTGGCAGGTGCCCTTAAAGGGGCACTGACAACCCAAAGGTCGTATTTTTTTTATTGTCTAAAACGATGCAAGTTGTAGTCATAGACACGGAAAAAAAATCGCATCGCGAAAAAAAACTTCCCGCGCGCCTGCGCGCCTTTTTAGTTTGGGCGTTTATATTTCCCGCCGCTCACCTCCTCGCTTCTTTTGATCGGTGACGTCAAAAATCAGGAAATTTAGAAGCTTTGTATGTGACATTTTTATAACATTTAATATCGGCAATCGTAAAACATGTTTTTTAACGCAATTGCGATCGCACTACGGCCCCTCTTTTTGAAATACCAAAAATCAGTGTTCGGTGTGATGTTGCTTCCAGAATTTGTACCCTCCCTCGGAAAACTTGGCGGCGCTCGTTGGCGAGTCGGGGAAAAACCGGTTTTTTCCCGCCGGCGCCCTTCTACCCCTCACCTCCTCCTCGCTTGGGGTCGCCGTGGCAACAGCGCTTTGCTTCATAGAGTGGAGCGGAGGTCCGAAAGAAAGTCGAGTCGCAGGAGACCGCAAAATTTGACACACTGCACTGGTGCGGATCGCGTGGGAACTTCAAATTCGGCATTTGGAAATTGTTTTTTTAATTCAAAAATACTGAATTTTAAAGTTTCAAATTTTGAGGGTAAAGTCCCGGCATCGTTTTCAATCGTTTCGGATAATAAAAACAAAATATGATTTTGGTGTGTCAGTGCCCCTTTAATGCACGAGAGCTTGTGCCGCCGAGATGCGCCCTAGAGCAAGAAGCTCGCGCTCGTAGCCTTCCCTGCGGTACATCATAAGATGAAATAGAGTATAGTAACGTTGGCTGCAGCAATTTGACCCGAGCTACTACGCGAATGATCGTTTAGGTTCTGGTTATTTCGAGCCCGAGCCGAGTACGGTACTTGCGTTCACTCCACGAGCTGCATTTTAATATATATTTCCGCTCGCTAATATTGAGTCAGCAGCGTGCTCGACTCCCACGCCGGTAGCAGGTTTTCTATGCTCACGATGCGTACCACCTGCGAACAAGATAACTCTGAAGGCAACAACCATGAAGGCGACGTCCACGGAAACATCTGAGGATGACACCAACTGTTACATCAACGACAACCTCAACTATGGCCTCGAAAACGACCCGGACTATGAGCTGCACAGATCCCTTGGCTACAACATCGACGATAACATGATGACGACTTCGATGACGACGCAGTGATGAAAAGTACAACCACTCTAAAGACAACCTGACTACGGCCTCGAAGACAAGCAGTGTCTTCGACCTTGACGACGTGACTGCCAACGACACTGACGATGATACAGGCGACGACTCGAACGACGGCATCAACGACCATCCCGACTACGACTCTCCGTCCTCTGCGACCCGAAGGTGACTCACAACGTCCTACTCGAACTGAAGTATGCTTGATGGGACTTTGAAATCTTTCTTTCAAGTGACTCTGTAATTTTCCCTTCTCTTGTTTTGAATTGCCAATTTAATTTTCTTTTTCTTGCATTGGGATGATGCGTTTTTTTCAAGAGGGGACTAACGCCACGAGCGAATATTTGAGTCAGCAGCGTGCTCGATTCCCATGCATCTGGCTGAGGTTTGGTCCCCGCCAGCGCTTGTCCTTTTTATCTCTTTTGTTTGCATGACTTTAATATTCCAGAAGTCTCGAGAATCTTGTTGGTTGTTTCCAGCTCGGAAAGTTCTAGATACCCACGCGCTTAGAAAAGAACCTTTGTACGGCTTCAGTCAACCGTCCTTCCGTCGCCCTCAAACTACGGTGTTTGTTTACGTTTCTCGCCACAAGTTCGCCGCATTAAACGTTCAGTTTAAGTTTTATTGTTCAAGTTTATGTTCTTGTTCGTGACAATATCACAAAAATCTTATTCATGTTACTACGTCATCAGGTTTTTCGAAGGAGATTCTTAAAAACAAATCGACATTTATCATTAAAATTGCACCATGACAAAAAATTATCTTGGTCGGTGGCTCTGCGTGCAAGCATGCTTTGGGTCGCATTAGTACCAGTATGCTTATGTAAACTGAAAAGCGCTCCAACTAAATATTTTGTGGCACGGCCCCTTTATGTTAAAAGAGTGCGTGGGCTTAAACAAAAGCATAAATAACATTAGGTGCTTGTGGAACTGGACAATCATTTCTACTGGAATTGTACTTAAAACAGCAATGGAGAGGTTAATGCACTGCCGTATATAAAGGCCGGTACAATTCAACTCGGCTTCCTGGTTGCAGGTAACGGAAACCACGAAGTTTTTGGGGCCTACGCTGCCTGTTGTAAGAGTAAATCGTTCAGTTCAATTTGGACGGTTGGAAGAGCCAGCCGCATGATGCAGGAGGTAGCCGAGCTACCACGTACTTTGCGGTTTCCGCTGACCGCGAAAGTTTTGCGAATTTACGGTTAGCGGTTTGGTTTGGGCTGACCTTCACGCGCAGTAAGAGGTGCAATGTTATCGGCGATAGAGTATATTGATGGCTCAGTTATATTCACGGGCTCTGGAATGAGCACTTGACGGTGACGCCACACGGAGAAGATCGATACTTTAAAACATTGAGTAGCACGTAATATATTTTTATTGAGGGTCGAGCTCATTTCGTCAAGTTACGACATTCAAAGTTCAATGATCATTCCAAGAAATACAGGCAGCATTTCAGCCCTTCTTGACATGTGAGTTGTTCCCCACTCTCGTCAGAGCACAGTGCGTTTTCCGGGAGACACGTTCCGCCTCTTGCATCACAGGTATGTGTTCCCTGTGTTAAAACAAACGGGCACAGAATATGCTATCTAATTGTTTAGCTCGTTTCTTTTTCTTCTCGCGTAAATCTCAAGTTCCACTTTAGAGCTAATATTTTGGATTGCAGATCTTTTTGCTTACTACGTCGGCGCAATTGCACCTAGTCTCTGGACTATAGGATGCTCGCTCGTACTGCCTACACTTCAGTAAGAACAGCTTATCGCGCGATTAATTCATTATCGAAACACGACACGCCAAGCAGACAAAGATGGGTGTCTACAGGATGGGAATTGTTTAATCGCCTAGTGACTGGTAGGTTCCCAGCAAGATGGTACCTCTCTGAAACGAGCGCCCTAGCTCGGACACAAGATAATTCTTGAACTGCGTCAAAGCAATAAAACCTCACGCGACCTAAAAACATCTAAAGTTTTATTGAGTTTCTGTTATAGGAGTACAAAGCCGAATGTTACTCTGGGCTTTGCTGCACCTGTCAGCCTTTAATCACTGACAATGTTCCTTCGGGAGTCATACAACCCGCACAGCTCTCGGGGCTTATCACCCACACGTAAAGTTGCCGGATCATTGGGCTCTGAACGCTCGCGTGACGTCTGTTTTTCCACAGCAGAGAGCCGCTGTTCATGATCACAAAGCGTTGCACAGACCGGCACACAAAGATGGCAACGTGAAGCGGGCAAGTATTGGAATGTTCCGCACAACAAGAGTGAACACTTCAAAAGTAGCGAAACGCGATTTATTGGCAACTGTTCGTTTTATGTCATGAAAGTGCTCAGCACATGAATATCACACAAAAAATCGAAGGCCACAAAAGCTGTTCTTTGCATTCTAAAAAAATCAAGCCTAAACATGTTTTAATAATGCAAGAATATTCCAGAAGCCGGGCGAAGGCATGATAACTCTAATAACAAAAGCGGCTTGACACAACAAAAACAACAATTTAATTAAACGTTTCGCCTCCCATGCGGGAGGCATCGTTACTGAAGATGTCTCCCGCATGGGACGCAAAGCGTTTAATTAAATTGTTATTTTTATTGTGTCAAGCCGTTTTTGTTATTACAGTTACCATGTTTTAATAACAAAAACTTAATTTGTGTATTCATATGTGTGTTTGTGCGCGTTTGTGGTTAAAATCACTATATAGGCGATATGTGCTTCCTCTTTTTCTTTTTATACATACTACCCTCTAACGCAGAGAATAGCCAACCAGCTATATTAGCCAACGTTAATATCTCTAAACTTTTCATCACAGATTTATTTCCGTTCTCCCTCCCTTTCTATAAGGCAAGACATGATATGAGGACATGTAAAAAATGGGAGCTTACAAACTAACGAGCACTTCTAACCTCTGAATGAAAGCGTGGGCGTGTTGGTAAGGCATGATGATTAAAACGTACGGCGCACAAATACAGGACAGAACAAAGAGCGCACACAATCGCTGAATTTACAAGTGAAGCTTAATCGCCAAGGCGGAACCTGTATTCGACGACCACCCAAACAAAAAAAAAAAAAGAAAACTCGCCAAAGACACTTAACAGGGCTTACGTGTAGGAATGCGAAAGCATTCCTTCACGCAGCGCATTTTTACACGCAGCGGGCCACGTCTTCCTTTCGCACACGGCGCTCCCGCAGTGACATCACGCTCTCCCACTTCGCAGGCGCGGCGTACCTCGCCAGCTTCACGACGCCTTCCGTGACAAAGCATCTGCGGTGCTGTGCTTTTCTTTGCGTTTTATTTCTAAGCCGCGTACTTGATGACGTAGTTTTATCACCATCTTTCGGGGACAAAATATCACCATGTTTCGGGGACAACGCCGACGGCTTCTCGCGTAATGGGACAAGTAAGGTTTTCGCCTTAAAACACCCAATGACACAGCAGTAGACTCCAGCACCCTTATCGCGGTTCGTGCAAGAAATTGTAACTCTTTATTAGATATCAAAAGAGATAGGGCAGTTACTTAACCTTCATTTAGTTGTATATGCCATTCCGCTTTCCTGTGGTAAACAGTACATAAGGCAGGGTGGTGTCGGGACACTCCGGTATTCACTGTCCTGATTCTACGTGTGCTGCTGATTTTGGAAATGCTCAGTCATTGGAAGAAGTGGCAATGCCCTGTCCATTGAAATCGTCGAAGCGGAGATGATTGCGCACCTAAAAAAAAGATTGTGTAAGCGCCTTACCTGTTTTTTTCTGTTTTTTTTTTATCTGATACTGGTTGGTCATTGGGTGTGTGTGTGTGTGTATGTTTTTTCTTGACTGGTAGTCGAAAACAAGTCTGCGCTGCTTGCGCCTTGACGATTATACTTCAGTTGTAAGTTCAGCGATTGTGTGTTCCCTTTCTTCTCTCCTGTTTTTGTCACCTGTGTGTTTTAATCCCTAAAACTGCGCTTTTCTATCCTCTACCCTGGTATATTGGGGCTTGAAAGTTCGCTGTCACAGTCGTCCGGAGCGCAAGAACCGATACCTCATCATATGTGTCAACAAATCGTAAAATATATCATTTCCTACAAAGAGTCCTAGCACTCTTCGCAAACTGAGCCGATGCAAAAACAAGGCAAACCTGATGAATCTTACTTACACATATTTATCAGATAGCAGCAGACTTCGTCGCAGCCGGTTTCATTCGTACGGTATTCTTTTGGACAGCTATTCTCGGGCATGCAACTGTAGCCAGATCTTACACATGGGTTGGCCTGCGAGAGCTCTGAACATATATGGAGCATTTTATGTTTTGTCCGTTTCTGTCCGATGGTAAGAGCTTGGGTTAACCAATTTTTAGATGACATATACGCTTTTCCTGCAACCCCATAAAACATTTTTTGTGTGTGTGTCTGATATGCTCTTTTACGAACACAACTGTGGTAAAAAAGGCATACATTTAATTTTTTTAATTCTAATGTGTGATCACTTGCAGCGATGTGGTTACTTTGACAGAGACCGGTGCGGGGAAAAATACTTTGAAAACTGTATGTAAATACAAAAAACGAAATTGTTTGAAAAATTAATTTTAATCTAATTATGATTTCGATAACAATATACAAATACAATATACAAATGAAACCAATCGAATGAGTTTGTCTTCCAATTAATTTCCGTGCACTTCTTCCCACAGCTTGTTATGCTAGAAATAAATTTACACCGAACTACAAAAGGCCCTTGCCAAAATTGGGAGGGGAGTCTATCTGTAACGACACACGCGTACTTAAAATGAAAAAAAAAATGGTTTGGCTTGGGGAAAGTAAGCAGCAAGTGAGTGTAAAAAAATGAAACATAATTGCCTTTAAAAAGCAACTTACGCATCGCTGAAGCGGAAATATAGTACCTATGGTGGCCCGGACTCTAGATGCCGAAATTTCATGGCCTGCAGTTTTCTGATAAAGATGTTATACGTAATTTACTAAAATTTCCACTCAGATCAAATTTTCTCAATAGAAAGTTCGGAAGCTTTTCTATAAGTCTTAGTACCCCTCGGACTAATGTTCGTCAAACGAAGAAATGGCATTGTGGACGTCTGTGAAAAGTATTTTAATAAAAGAACCTGGCAGCACCGAAGAAAAAAGTGTCGATATTCATGGTGTCAAGGCTGTCAAGATTTTTTCTTCTAAAACAAATGCCACCGGCGCCCACATTGCCATTTCTTAATTGACAAATATAAGCCCTAGGACAACGTTGATTCATGGGAACTTTCTTTTCTTAGTTGTATCACTCGATCCAGGTAACGCTATATTCTGGAACTTTCGCATTCCATCGCCACCGCTTGCGTTATCATTCACGCTGAGTTTCAGTCTTCTGCGATGCGTAGTTGACGCAGACAGAAAGACAGGATTTTATGAATGATAAAGTACGAGCTCTCTCACTTGCCAGGATCGTCATGAACACTAACAAAAGCCCTTCGCATGCCGACCAACTCACCGAAAAGCAGACAAGTAGATACGAGAAGCAACAGGAATGTTGAAGTGACCATGACTGGAAAGGTGCGCAGACTCCGTTCGCTATGCTGACGGTATAAAAAAAATTTATTGTTTTTGGTTTTTGCTTGTTACATGTAGTCTCAAGCTCTCTGCACCGTCTGCACCGCCTGCACTCAAGAGTGGGCATAAATATATGCTCGCTTGAACAATACCGACCGCCAAAGTAGAAAGGCCAAAATGAACATATGCTGTCTTGAACTATGCCCCCCCCCCCCATCCCCCCGCACGCGCATTGGTTAGTTCAAGAGCTACCTTTTTTCTGTTTTTTTTTATTTTTTATGTTGAAAACCTTAGGAAGTGCTCCAGCTTGCCTTTCGACAAGAGTACACAACCGGGGATGACATTCTTTGTGATTTGAGAAGTGTAGACTGCAGAGTTTTCATTCCTGCTTGAGGGGCTCTTGCGAACCTGTGCTCATATGTTTGATTGCACTGCCACATTGAGTCATGCCCGAGTTATGGGGAATTTATCTGGTGGATTTAGAGTCACTTTGGAGCCCTCTTGTTGTTGGTTTCACCTTCGGCGTGCAAACGCGCATTCGCATCTACCGCACCAGAGGGGCGAGCCTGGAGCGCTTCTGAATCGCTCCAAATTCACAAAACATTCCACATTAGAGATACGTTTAAAACCTATATGCGACAAGATAAAACTATAGGAGGCATTTTGCCCAGCTTGTTTATCGCAAAGCTTGGCGTTTACCTGACACAAGGCCTTTGGACTGGATTCTTTACATCACCTTCCTCGATTGTGCGTGGGCCACAGATTGGGCGCGCGCGAGGGCTGCGGGAGCGTTCAGGCTGCGACTCACGTTCAGTTGGTCCTGCATTGATTGAACGCGAGCCCCAGCCAAGCGCTGACGCATAGTTCTGCCAAGTCAGCCAAACGCTTCGTCAGAAGCAAAAACAAATATAATTTACGTTGTTGTCCCCATCGGTTTAGTTCTCAACCTAACCGCCAGGGGGGCTACGGTTGTTTCACCACACCAAAAGGGGTCTTTTTGATCTGCGTCGAATCAGTTCGCGGTCCTCTGCGCGTAGCGTGTGCTCTCAACCTATACTCATTTTCACCACAAGCAAAAAGCAAGTCGGGATTGAAGGAAGAGTAAACATGTAGGACGAAGACGACAACAACACTTTTTTTTCTCAAATGAAAACGGACATAAAGGAATTCCCAAAGCGAGCAGCCAATTAAAGGCGGGAAAATCGAGGAACGAAAAGGTAACTAAGACAAAAGAAAGAAGGTAAGAGACGTTCAGATGAAATGCAATGTCATGTCGATAGAGTCATCTCTGATTTGAGAAATTAAACTTCAGACTTAGTCAGAACTTGTGCTGGATTAGAAACGTTATTTTCATGGCGAATGACTATAATCTTCCGGCAATAGCTGCTGTTATGCCACCCCCATTATTGTCTCTTCAAAACAGGGCTTACGTCTGCGCAGGAACTGGCGTGCATTACTATGGGATGGTAGAAGTCAGGCGAGGCCCTGGAAACTTCATTGTAATGTTCCCGGAGTCGGTGATTTGTGCACCTGCCAGTCAGACTTATGTATTGGCTCCCGCAGTTTACTGGGGTTGGGTACACCTTCTTTTCTCTGCATGGCATAAACTTCTTTTTTATGTATGATGGTGCAGCAGGTCGGGATATGGCTATTGTTAACTTGTTGGCAGAGTTGCTGGAGGCGCATATGGCAAGAAAAAACTATGTGTGTGTCGAATTGTGATGCAATGGATTTTAACCGATGAGCGCAATTGTACACGAAAGGGATAACTGCAGATCAGGCTTTCTTCTTGGAGGCAGAGGGCCGGCATTCAAGCCCAAGAAGAAATCTTTCGAAGGCGGATAGAAAAAGGTTGACGGGGAACCCGAACTTAACAAGCCTCTGATGCTGAGTTTTAAAATTGTCGTCTGGACAATGGTGACAGGACTTTGTAAAATATGATAAGGACAGTGATATGTTACAAAGTCCTGTCATCATTTTTTTTTTCAGAAGGGATTTTTAAAACAGCCTCACAGATTTGTTAAGGACGGGTGCCCCGTCGACCTTCTTCGCTCAGTCTTGGAGAGGTTTCTTCTTGGGGGCCCTCTGCCTCCAAGAAGAAAACCCGATTTGCAGTCATCTCATACGTACACAATTCCGCTCATGGATTAAAATCTATTGCATCACGGTTCGACATGAACGTCGCGTTTTCTTGCCGTATGCGCCTCCAGCAACTGTGCAAACAAGTTAATAATAACCGGATTCCGAATTGCTGCACCGTCACACAGAAAGGACGTTCATGCCATGTAAATACTATACTTCGTCTCACCCTACGATGGACTAAAGGCAAAAGCTACGGACCGTCAGATCTAATCACGAGCCACTTAGAAATCGTGCGGTATTTCGCCTCGATGCACGTATCGGTGCCCGCGTCTCGAATCACTGATGAGGGGACGGGTGGACAGGGGTTCGAATCGAAGAGTACTGAGTGACTCAACAAATTGACATCGCAAAGAGAGCCACGGAATATAGGCTCTTTGCAGCGTCGAAGCTATAGAAATGATGCGGCGCTTTTGGATACGAGCATTATTAGTCCACCCTTAATCAATGTGAAGCGTGTCATAGTATAGCGCGGAACGTGATTGGACCTGGCGGCCCGTGGCTTTGGCCTTTAGTCCATCGTAGGATGAGACAAAGTATAGAAGGTTTACTCCATTCCTTTGAGCTTTGGGAGCCAATGCATAAGGCAGACTGCGAACGTGCACGAATCACCGACTCCGAGAACATTACAATGGAGAATCCAAGTCTTCATCTGATTCCTATCATACCATAGTCATGCAAGCTCGTTTCTGCACAGACTGTAGGTTCCGTTTTGAAGAGACAAGCATCTTGGGGGGCATAACAGCAGATATGGCCGGGAGTATATAAAGTGATTAGCGATGAACAGCGCAAACAACACCGTCTCTCATCCTTCACTGTTTGGGACGAAGACTGAAGATGATTTTCTCAAATCAGGAATGACTCTGTCAGCCTGATTTTGCATTTCATCTTATCGTCTCTCCCTTCTGCCTCTTTTCTGAGTTACTTTCTCTTTTAATGATTTTCCCGCCTTTAGTAGGTCGCTCCCTCTTTGGAATTTCTATGCCTGTTGCTAGTTGTATGATGTGGTTGTGTCGTCTTCGTCCTGCATGTTTACGCGTTCTACAATCTCGACTCGCAGCAACACGCTCTTCATCCATTAAAAGTAAAAAGTAAGTTTTGCACAATACTCATACGCCGTGCGAAGTAGTTCCCACAAGGTTTGGTTGTCGGAGCAAGAAGCGATAATTTTGGCGTTTGAAATGCGTTCGTCTGGCGAAGATGTAGATATCTAATCTAAAATACACCCACCTATATATTAATTCTACTCATAAAGAGGGAAATTAGTAATGCTTCTCGACTATCCATCTTTTTTACTACGGTTCTTGCGGTGAAAACGAGTATAGGAGCACGGGCTAATTTCCCGATGGCGAAGAAACATGCAGGAGGAAGAAGACGAGGCGACAAACCGGCTCAAGCCACCCAAACGAGCATATCCCAAGTGAAGCCGGAAGCATAGGTCCCGGTCGGTGGAACGCCCCCATGGGTGACCAAAAAAAGCTGCTGAAGCTAAATCATCATCGTCATCGTTTATAATTCCTTGAAGGCCCAGGTGCCATTATAAAAGGAGCGAACACTTCAAAAAATAAACAAACTATTTATCGATAAAAAACGCTGCAATCTACTTATAGGTTAGAAAAATAAGCTAATGGCTTCAAAAAATTCTTAGTGTCAGATAAGGAAACAATTACGTCAGGCAGTGATTTCCAGTCGTCAATGGCGAATGGTAAAGTAGACATTTGGTGAGTGACGCTTGAGGATGAAATCGAACGGAGTTTACAAGAATGGTCGAGACGAGGGAAAATGCGGCAAGGAGGCGACAGCAAACTTTGTTTGAGATGTCTGTTGTAATAAAAGATCCGATGAAGAAGAGAAAGACGAGACACCCTGCGGCGGTGAGAAAGTGTGTCAAGGTTAGCTGATTGGCGAAATCCTGATATGCTTGCGTAAGGGGAATAGTCGGAATAAATAAAACGGAGGGCTCTGCTTTGAACGGATTCCAGGTTGTTAGTTAGGTATGCCTGCCAGGATGACCATATTGATGAACCAAATTCTAGTTTACTTCTGACCAAGGTAGTATAAGCTAGTTGTTTTACTGGGGATGTAGCTTGTCTGAGGTTACGGCAAAGAAATGTGAGCGTGCTCTTAGTATCGGCGATGACAGATGTTATGCGAGTGGTCCATGACAGATCAGATGTCAGATGAATTCCTAGGTATTTATTCGATGAACAAGCAGTTACTGGAATGCTAGAAAGGTGGTAAGAGGAGGATAGCACATCTGAACTGCGGGGAAAAGGTAGCGATTTACATTTATTATATAGGGTGGTTCAAGTCACCAGGCTCGATCTAGAATGGACCGTAAAAATCGACGCCTGCACGTAGCAATCTAAACTTGTCGTCAAAGCTGTATTTCACAGGTCGGTTTTTTATTGTAAAACTACAAAGCGTAGCTCTTTCTGTAAAGAATAAGGCCAAGACACTTGCCAGGGTCTATGGCGGGCAGCGACGCAGACGACAGGAATCCAGTAGCGGGTGTGTTTGGCGTTCGTACTGATAGATGGCGCTACCTCCTTATCGCGACGGCTCGCGACCACTATGGTTTTTTAAAATGAACATAATCCTTTTCGAAATGTACCTTCGGTTAAAAAATAAATGCGGACGAGAAAAGCAAAAAACTTAAAGTAAAAAAACTCGTCTGCATAACGGCGACGCTTTTGCTGCCAACGGATTTCGTCTGCGTGTCGTCTGCTTTCTTTCGCTGGTCTGCTGCACCTTCATGGTACGTTTGGGTGATTTCATCTCAACTCAGGCACGGATTTAGGGTCGAATTTTTAATTTTGACGAAAAAAATATATGTTTTGGGGCAATTTCTATAATGAAAGAATACGCAAACGGCAATGTCTTCGGATTTTTTGTTCTCAAGTTATGGACCGTTGAAGCGGTCAAGGTGGAAACTGACGTTTTTCCAGCTTATCGGAGGTGCCATATTTCACTCCATCCCTTTTCCATACTTTTTACGCTACATCAATATAACTTTTTGGGAACACTCTAGGCATAGGCTTTTTCGTGCTAATTGAGCGTCTAGGTCATAACATTTTTAATGATTTTTGTTTTATTTGTCAAACCGCCTCTCTGCGACGATATTCAACGAAGTTCAGCAAGCTGTGCTGTGTGACCTAATCAACATATTTTTATGATCTTTATATCACCTTAAAGCTCAAATTAAGTTCTTTATTTGGAATATACTTTCAATATTTCGCGGTAAGTATATGTTGGGCTACATGTGCCTGAAAAACGAAAATTTCGAAAAACTAGCAAGTTTGGAGTCGATTTTCTAAAAACCCCCACTTTTTATTTCTTTTGCTTTTTTATTCACAGTTAGTTGATATAGTAGTCTATCGGAAACTACCAACAGAAATTGTAATATATTGTTTGTATGGCCGCTATTAAGACTCGAATATCGTGCTATGAGCGTTTTGAACGGGACTTCGCACAGGCGCTCTGCTGAGCAGAAATTTGGCCTATGTAGGGTTTTCTATTTATCGTTAGCAGTTACCTCAATATCCAACCATAAACATTAATAAAATTTGGAGTAGTGTACTTAAAAAAAATTTACTTCGAAGTCCGTATCCACAAGTGCGGGCAGAGCGCTTACTTCCTCCCAATACGGGGGAATGCAGATCGTTAGAGAATTCCTCTGGGGCCTTTTGGTTTCGGCTTTGAGTTTGAAACACCGAACTTGACATGTAATTGTCATATTTTCTTATGTGAAACAGATATGCAGTGCATATACATATGTACGATTTAGTAACTGACGCTTAGGAAGTACGGTTTATTTTGTGCGCGTACGGACTCTTTCGTAAAATAACAAGCATTTCGTAGCGTGTAAGGCTTCAAACGTGTTAATCATGTGTTTAGGTTTCATTTTTATTTTCAGAGATTCATGCCGGGTTACTTAGACTTTTTCCTCTTGACTTAAGTTTGTCCGGGAGTCTAGATGTTACGTATCTTCTCCGTCAATACATAGCGCGAAGCTCACACACCATGCAAACCACGTCAGTGCCAAGTAAATAAATATTGTTAGGATAAATATTGTTGCTTCACTGGCTTTTAAGGCCCGTTCACACTCTTGCGACCGAGTACGACTGAGAGAGACGAGATCTCTTAAAACTTCTTAAATATTTTTAGAACAAGGGAACACGCTGGCATTGTGGCGCCATCTATGCGGTGACCCTGGAACTGCATTTCACAAGAGCGAAGGTTTTGCGTGATTTCTGAGGTCAAATGTGCGTAATACCCATAGAAAGGCTCGTTTATAACATTGACAAACGTTTTTCGAGCCAAGAAAGAAAGGATAATGCGCGAGAGAAATAAAAAAATATGCCGGACCGCCGAGTTTACACTGCTACCCAATAGATGGCGCAAGTGTGTCCTCTGGTTTAAGAAGTTTTAAGGAACCCAGGTTTAAGAGGTCGCAAGAGTGTGAACGGGCCTTTACGCTGAGATATTGAGGTAAGTACTAACATTAAATAGAAAACCTTCCATAGGTCAAAATTCTGTTCAGCTGAGCGTCTATGCGAAGTCCCGTTAAAAACTCTCACAGCACGAGATTCGAGTCCTAATAGCGGCCATACAAACAGTATATTATAATTTATGTTGGTAGATCCTGGCAGACAACTATATTACCTAAATGTAAATAAAAAATGAAAGAAATAAAACGTGTTTTTTTTTTTTTTAATCGACTTCAAACTTGCAAGTTTTTCTAAAGAAAGACTTGCAAGTTTGAAGTCGATTTTCTAAAAAAAAAACACCTTTTATTTCTTTCATTTTTATTTACAGTTAGGTAATATAGTAATCTGTCAGGACCTATCAACAGAAATTGTAATATATTGTTTGTATGGCCGCTATTAGGACTCAAATCTCGTGATGTGAGAGTTTTGAACGGGACTTCGCATAGACGCTCAGCTGAGCAGAATTTTGACCTTTGTAACGTTTTCTATTTAATGTTAGTACTTACCTCAATATCTCAGCGTAAAAGCCAGTGAAGCAACAATATTTATCCTCACAATATTTATTTGCTTGGCACTGGCGTGGTTTGCAAGGTGTCTGAGCTTCGCGCTATGTATTGACGGAGAAGATACGTAACATCTAGACTCCCGGACAAACTTAAGTCAAGAGGAAAAAGTCTAAGTAACCCGGCATGAATCACTGAAAATAAAAATGAAACCTAAACACATGATTAACACGTTTGAAGCCTTACACGCTACGAAATGCTTGTTATTTTACGAAAGAGTCCGTACGCGCACAAAATAAACCGTACTTCCTAAGCGTCAGTTACTAAATCGTACATATGTATATGCACTGCATATCTGTTTGACATAAGAAAATATGACAATTACATGTCAAGTTCGGTATTTCAAATTCAAGGTCGAAAGCAAAAGGCCCCAGAGGAATTCTCTAACGATCTGCATTCCCCCGTATAGAGAGGAAGTAATCGCTGTGCCAGCACTTGTGGATACGGACTTCAAAGTAAATTTTTTTAAGTACACTACTCCAAATTTTATTAATGTTTATGGTTGGATATTGAGGTAACTGCTAACGATAAATAGAAAACCCTTCATAGGACAAATGTCTGCTCAGCAGAGCGAATGTGCGAAGTCCCGTTCACAACGCTCATAGCACGATATTCGAGTCTTAATAGCGGCCATACAAACAATATATTACAATTTTTGTTGGTATTTTCCGATAGACAACTATATCAACTAACTGTGAATAAAAAATAAAAGAAATAAAAAGTTTTTTTTTTTTTTTAAATCGACTCCAAACTTGCTAGTTTTTTTTTTAATTTTCGTTTTTCAGGCACCTGTAGCGCAACATATACGTATTGCAAAATATTGAAAGTATAATCAAAAGAAAGAGCTTAATTTGAGCTTTACGGTGATATAAAGATCATAAAAATATATTGATTAGGTAACACAGCACAGCTTGCTGAACTTCGTTGAATATCGTCGCAGAGAGGCGGTTTGACAAATAAAACAAAAATCATTAAAAATGTTATGACCTAGACGCTCAATTAGCATGAAAAAGCCTATGCCTAGAGTGTTCCCAAAAAGTTATATTGATGTAGCGTAAAAAGTATGGAAAAGGGATGGAGTGAAATATGGCACCTCCGATAAGCTGGAAAAACGTCAGTTTCCACCTTGACCGCTTCAACGGTCCATAACTTGAGAACAAAAAATCCGACGACATTGCCGTTTGCGTCTTCGTTTATTATAGGAATTGACCCAAACATATAATTTTTTCGTCAAAATTAAAAATTCGACCCTAAATCCGTGCCTGAGTTGAGATGAAATCACCCGTTTACACTTGCGGATCCGCCAGCGAATCCGCCCAGCTTTTGTTTGCCGCTGGGGCGAAACGCTGGACGGAAAACGCGGCGGCGAGCCGTATTCGCAACTCCAACTAACTATAGGGGGCACTGCTGCGCTTTCAAAATGGCGGAGTTAATGAGGGTCCGTCAGGAAGAGAGAGCCTTGCTGCTCACCAGTATTTTGGACTACGCGAACGCAACGAAGCATTCCCGCTGCTACGAAGAAGCAGACTTACTGCTGCAGGCAGGCCACCTCTTCCTTTGCGAATGAACGTCATCGTCAGAAGATAAAGTGACTATATTTGCTCTGTGTCTCACGACAAGCAGCGTGAGGGGCGATCCGCACGAGATCAGCGTCGAGCTCGTTGCGAGAGACGGCCTCAAGTTTCGAGTGCAAAGGGCAGTCTGCTCGTGCGTGGCAGGCACGTCAGAGTGCTGCAAGCACGCTGTCGCCGTGCTCCTGTATTGCAACAGGTACGTACCTACCACCGGAACCTTGTCGACTGAGGTAGGGTTATCGCGAGTACGAGACCGCTTTGCGGCATATCTAATCGTTGCTCAATCACATCTTTAAAACGCTGGCGCGTGAAATACTAATTGCGCACGCTGATGTCGCGCATTGAAACAGGATGCTTAGTTTCGTGGAGGTGATTTCAGCGAATCAAGATAGTTAGATTCGTGGCGGTGATTTCAGAGAAGATGATGGCCGTGAATGAGCAGCCTCATACGTGTCGCTCTGTTGTGAGCGCCTGTGATTAAGCGCTCGATGCGTCAACATGATCATAGCGCAGTCCTTTTTATCATCCAACGAGCTTCTTTCTGGAACAGTAGCGTTGAAAAGGCAACTTGCGCCTCAGAACAGACATCAAAGCAGTGCAGAGACATGACGCTGATCACTCTCTAGGTGCGTACCAGTGTCAGTTTCGGTTTCATTTTACAGAACTGGAATTCAGCGTCTTGAAGAGTTGAGCTCCACAGACAAGGAGTGCACCTGGAGGAGGACTCCAGGAAAAGAGCTGTATGGGGAGCCTGTGCCTGTGAAGGACTTTTGTCACGTGAAAACCCAGCCAGCTTTCCCGGAACCCTCACCGGAAGAGCAGAGAGAAATCCAGCATCAGCTGATGGGTGCTTCCTTCAACTCTGCTCTTGCCAAGCACAGGTAGTGATGATAAACTGCTCTCCATCAGTATCTGATTCTGCATGGATGTGATTATAAATTAGTAAATCAATCCCAGCCATATTTTAGTGTACCTGGGGACTGTTATCATTGCTTAATGGTCCGTTTCGAAGAAGTCTAGCTTTTTTATGGCATTGGTCTTCCCTAATTTCAGGTAAAGGCTACCTGTAATTAGTGCCTGAATATGATGCTGGCATGTTATGAGGATCTAATAAGCATGCAGTCCAATAAAAATAATGGGATGACACCGATCGGTGATAAGCAGTGAACACACCTGTGTCCAACATTTATATTGTTAGTCGGTATCGAGCTGTATGTTTTAGTTGAATTTTAGTCGTTTTCATTCTATCAAGAACCTTCGTTGGCCTCGGAGATATTTGACTGACAAATAATTACCCTGATATTCCACTCGACTCATATGAGACTTTTGCATTTTATTTGTGAAATTAAGGTTAAACTTGACTTTAGAGCACTGCACTTTAATACCTTCTAAAGATCAGCAGATGCAATATTTAGTATGTTATTGTTTGATTGTTTATGCAGATTTTTCTGTTGCAGGAGGAGAAGGCGGGCTGAACGGTCATGCAGGTAAGCCGCTAAGACGCCTATTTGCACCAAGGACTGCAACACCAGTTCATATTATATACACAAAGTCAACTCTGTTACGTCACGGCGGGGCGGTGGCGCGTCGAGCGCACTTCCGGTCTTGGGCTGTGGGCGGAAGTCCCCATGCGAGACGTGTATTCCTGCATTGTTTCGACAGAAACCAGACAAAAACCTGCCTTCTCGTCAAAACGCCGCGACTAAGGCTGTAGCAAAAGAGTAGAGAAAGGTTTAAAGGTCAGTTTTCATGTGCTCGGTTCGTCCGAGAACGTAGATATGTACCGTGAAAAGGGAAAGCCAGACGCCGTCAGACCACAATTGCTTGGGCGGGAAGCCCTTTCGGTTGAATTCACGGATAATTGTGGTCATCAGATTTATTTGTTTTGTTCCAACATGATTGCGTGAAAACCGTCAAGTTGAACGGACCACCTGCGGACTATGTTCAGTGCGTCTTCAAGTTCAAACGGCCACCTGATCGTTCGAACTGTCGTCTGCTCTTTCAAACGTTTCTGCTTGTTGTCGTTTGCTCTTTCAGACGACACCGGCTCGTAGACCAAACGTTGGCCCGGTAGTTGCGATAAGAAGTAAGTGCAGGCCTCAAAAGACTTAAGAGACTTAAGTTTGAGGGTTGGTTGGGGTAAGCAGGCTCGATGCAAACAGTAGACAGAAGGAGACGTTGATCATTGTTACCAGCAGCCATCACCGACTTGTTAGGCCTGATTCACCCAGTCCGATTCTGCTTGCGGTATTCAGTATCGACGTCGACCACTTCAGCTACGGTTCACGCTTTTGCAGCCCGAGCGACGACGCGACTGAAAATTGCGAGTTGGAATCTCATCATGCGAATCAGGCTTTAGCGTGCATTCTCTGCGGCGTCCCCACGGAATGAATCGCCGCATGTCGCATTTTTCACGCAATGTTTTGCGATGTAATGAGTCTCTGTAATTTCACTGAGGCCGCTCAAGTAGTCAGACATTGCCGGGAAGACGTAAAATGAACAATTCCAACGCGAAAAAGAGCACGGGGACTCACACCAACGACGACAATGTCGCATTTCAATGTTTTTTTATGGGCGACGGCGGTCTTCTTGCCCACACGCCATTGCGCATGTGCGGCGCCGGTGGCGTCCGCTAAGGGCGCTCCAGTTTGTTTGTAAACATGAGTTGGTGTATACGAACTGCATATGTGCATGTGTGCTATTTGCAGTGCTCCGGAGCCCCCAAGGTTAGATGACCGGTACCGGCAGGTTATCGAACGCTCCGAGGGCAGTGTTCTCCTTGCTCGGCTTGCCGAGATCCCCACCTCTCCTTCAGGGGTGTGCTCTGCTTTCTACAACAAAGAAGTCGTCGTTTCGGTGGAAACAGCAGCTACCCTGCTGCACGACACAGAAAACAACAAGGCAGCCTGAATAATGGAACGTCGGTGCCGAGTTACAGGCAAGTGGCATGTGTACTAATATCTAGTCGTGGAACAAATCTTTATCTAAACAGAAGAAACTACCGCACGTGGAGTGCTTCCAAGAGGTTCGGAGAGTTGACAAACCATATGAGTGAGCATTTCAAATTCTGTAACAGTAAACCTGTGGTCGGTTTGCCTTGCTACATACCCGACCCGGAGGAATAACACGGAGCTAACGGTTTCAACAACAAGAAACTATATTTAATTGGACATGAACAAGACGATTAACATTGTTACTAGTGGCGCCTGAGTCCAGGCATCGATTGCCTGCGCGCTGCCTCTGATCCGCTTTATCAAGGCGGCACACGCGATGTGCGCGTGGCCGGCTTGATTTCGCTGCCATACGGGAAAGTTCGCCACCTGTGCCCCGCAGTTGGGCAACTGGGCTGGGTAGCCGCCATGGTGCCCCTCAAGCTTCGTCCAGCATTTTGATGATAGAGACGTGGGCGTTGGGGGTGGATGGCGCTGCTGGGGAATGCCTAAGGGCACTTCGACTCGCATACTTAACTGGTGGCGATCATCTCCTCGAGCGCCGCATCTAGAAGGGCACTTTTGTGGACGCTGATCAGTCGAGAGTTGCACCTCTGAGGCGGCGCGTCACTGGTTTCAATGCGGTGCAGCAGGATGTCAGTCTTTCCAGGCGTTTCCGGGAACATCGGTGAGAAAGACTGCAGGACGGCTTGCAGCTCCTGCTTCTGCTGGCTGCTTGCAAGGCACTTTCGCAACGATTCTCGAACGCCGGCAGGCACGACGTCCGGCACCACGGTGAAGTGGGCTGCAGTGGGCGGGTTACGGATGCAGTCCTCCCGTCTGGTAAACGGAGACAGCTCCGGTTGTTGTCCCAGCCGGTATCGCCACTAGAAAAGTCAAGTGTCATCCTTTCGCCTGTGATGAAATCTCGGCCCAAGATCACGGGTTCCACGGCTCCTGGCAGATAAAGAAATTGCTGACGCCGCTTCTTTCCGTTAAACCGAGTCTGCAGCCTCACGGCTCCTCCACCTGTTATCGCTGTACCAGAAGCTAGCTGCAAACGGGTTTCGCACTCTCGGAGGCTTGTCTTTTTTGCTTTGCAGAGTTCGAAAACGAAATCTCCTATAAGGGAGATAGCGGTCCCAGAATCTAAAAGTGCGGCAATGGGAAAATCGAGCAGTGAAATCGTCATGCGCGGTTCAATGATGTTAGGCTCGGGCTGGATTCGACATACCGGTGGCATTTGTGCCGCGGCCTTACTGCTCCCAGGGACTGTAATGGCCGTTGGCGAGTGGCTGTCTGGTTTCAGCGTCGCCGGCCGTAGTAGTTTCCCTGGTTGTTCTGGTTCCGGCCCTTTGCGCCGTCTTATGCCACCTCTTGTTTGTAGTGTCCAGAAGTCTTGGACACTGGTTTCGGTGATGGCCGGGCTGCTCGCACTCGTAGCGGCAGTCCGACGACAGTTACCTGCTTAGGCCACCCGCACCCAGGTGCCCGTCGTACCGCTTTAGTGATCGTGTAAAGAACCACTATGGGAGGGCCTCCACCAGGCTTGCGATCAGCTATTGTGGGGAGGGCTTGTTCCGTTGCGGCGGGGGTCAATGCTGCATGGCTGCGTGATTGCGAGCGCAGCGTGCCAGTTTTCACCAGCACTTGCAGGAGCAGACTGATGAAGATGGTTAGCTTGGGTGGTGATCTCCGTTGGGCCCCAGCTTACGATAGGGCACGGCCAAAGACCTCCCACCTGTCGTGGCGGCCCCCGCCCGAGACCCTCACGGGCCCCGCTGTGACCTCCGGGGACCTCTTGATGAGAGTTAGGCGAACATCCGCTTATCCCGCACAGGAGAACGCCATGCATGCCACGCCAACTCTCCTGGTTGACGTGGTGGGGAAAGGAGGTCTCGTTCGGACAGTCCACTTGCGTGGAGGCCTCGGGGCCCCGCCTTGCGCATGCCGGTTCGAGCACGTGCTTGGCTAGTGGTGGCGGCATGTAGTTCCGCTCGGCATGAAGAGCTTCCTCAATGAGGCAGGCACCCCGGGCTAGCTCTTCAAGGGTCTCAAAGGTGCGGTTGATGAGATAGACGTGGTACCTTGGGTGACACTGTCTTCTGACCTGCGCTACTCTGTCCGACTCCGGTGACTTCGGGTCCGCCCTCTTGAAGAGCTCTTGCATTACCTGAACGTACTGGACCTAGACTTTCGTCCGGGTGCTGCGTTCCTTGCCTCGAGCTCTCGGAGAATCTGCGTCGCATAGCCTGCAGGCAGAAACTCTTCTCGAAGCCTTGTCTGGAAGTCCGCCAGGCTGGTGAAGGGGGCCTGCGACCCCAACCAGCAGCTGGCACTGGCTTGCAACGCCAGTGGGACAATGCGGTCCACGATGAAGGCTTCCGAGGCACCGGAGGGAAGGTGGTAAGTCTGCAACTCGCCCAAGAAGTCTGCCACGGACTTGACGTCGTCGTACCCCGTGGAGACTGGAACAGTCAAGTGTGGTCGGGGCTCTTGCGGTGGGGTCTCCTGCTGGCTAGGTGTGTGGGCCAGGCGCTGCATCACTGAGTCGCACATCTCCGTGACCTTCGTTAGCAGGTTCATTTGTGCCGCTGCGGCCATCGCGGCTTCCTGCTCCCGTGTGAGCATGCCTGCAAGCACAAAAAAAAAGAAGAAACGCCCCCAAGAACCAACACAAGCGCAGCACAAGCGTAAAAAAGGAAGCGCCGCGGTCACAAAAACACAGTCAGAAACACGCCATTACAACAAGCGCGGATGTGACGGAAGCACAGAACGACGGTAGGAAATACGGGGAGTGGCAACAAGGCTTACCGAAAGAAGAAACCAAGCCCCGTGAAATTCCTGCGAGTGGGTAGCACACCACGCTTGGGTACCATTGTGGTCGGTTTGCCTTGCTGCATACCCGACCCGGAGGAATAACACAGAGCCAACAGTTTCAACAACAAGAAACTACATTTAATTGGACATGAACAAGATTATTAACATTGTTACCAGCAGCGCCTGAGTCCAGGCAGCGACTGCCTGGACTCAGGCAGTTGCGATGTGCGCGTGGCTGGCTTGATTCCGCCGCCATGCGGGAAAGTTCGCCACCTGTGCCCCGCAGTTGGACAACTGAGCTGGGGAGCCGCCAGGGTGCCCACAAACCTTACACAAACTACGTGAAATGTTAATATAAACATTACATTTCAACAGTAGTCCTCCCAGTTACTATCTGTCATGGTGGGTTTAGCTCACTTTCAAACATCTGTATATCCTTGGTTTTAATTTCACGTTGATTCAGATAATCAAAAGCAGTGTTGCGCATATTGCTTGGCCAAATGTGCGCCTCAATGTTAGTTCACTTGTGGCACCTTTCATTACCACCCTCTAGTTTGGTGAAAAAAGAAACCAGTCGTAACATTGATGTACAGGTCATTCATTGTAGTTAGATTTTATTTTTGTTAATTCGTGTCGTACCCCACCATCCGCGGAGCCAATACAAGTGCATGAACAGGACTGCAAGAAAGGATTCGACTAAGTATCCTACCCATTTCTAACCGGTGTACCAAACCAACGCCACGCAGATAGCAAGGTTCACCCACGGTATTTTCTCAGTCACGTAGTGAGATCTATCGTGGTGCACAAATAGGACACGAGGGTGCATCACCAACCAAGCACGAATCCCAGACGAACGCGGACATGGCCGCCATGTCCAATCTGGGCCCCGCAATAGGTCTCACTATGTGACATGGTAAATCCTGTGCACAGGCTTTCTTATCTAGGTGGTGTTGACCAAACTGGCTTGTGCTTTCTGACATTTAATGCATACAGTATAAGTAACTAAGCCTACTGTGTAACAAGAGATCATTCGTCTGGGTTTTGTTTGGAAAGGCAAGTTAGTCCTCTTTTTTTAGTTTATTTATTTGGAGTTATCAGATAAGCCAGATGGAAGTATATTCAGGGAATGAAGACTCAACACACAAAGCAAGGGACGACACGAGCACATCTTTTAACTAGCAACGAACATAGAATTTTTTGGGTATTCTGCGTTTGTTGCTACTTAACACTTCCTTCTGCCATGCCTTGTTCTGCGCATCTACTGTTTCTTAATCTTTTGGCTCCGACCAAAATGCTCATCTCTTTATTTAGGGAGGACGTTTTCATTAGAGGGAAAGTAAGTTTGCTTTGTTATTTACCGTGTTCTTTACAAATGAAACCACAGACCATCTGTTGGGTGTGTCTTTTTGCAGGAACAACCTGCTATTCTCTGTTCACGTACAAGCAAGCCGACTGGGAGAAGAAGGTCCGTTCCACAATGCAGCCATCGTTCCGTGGGAATGCTGCAACAGCGTATGGCCAACGCTGTGAGCCAAAAGCACGGGAGAAGTATGTGACGAAAAACAACGGAGACGTTTTTACTTGTGGTCTCGTTGTTCGTACAAAAAACCCCTGGCTGGGCTGCTCCCCTGATGGTGTAGTGTTTGAGGATGGAAGACCAGCGAAGTTGCTGGAGATCAAATGTCCGACAAAGGGACAGACAATGACGGCGAAAGCCCTTCTGGCTACCTGCGACTTCCTTGAGAAAAATGAAGCAGGCACATACGCGCTGAAAAAACGCCACACCCATTATGCCCAGGTGCAACTCGGAATGGCACTCTTAGATGTAAGAAAGTGTGACTTGGTTATTTACGCAGACATCGATAACACCATCGAAGTTTTGAGTGTGGTGCATGATGAGGCCTTTCTTTGGCCCCTGCTTACTAGAGTGAAGAGCGTGTACTTTGAGCATGTGCTCCCAGTTCTGTGTTCGTAAGCGTGCCACATAACCATGCGATAAAGTGCCGAAACGTGAGAGGAGCATGTACAGTCGGGAGCAAAAGTTTGCGGGGCACGGGAGCGCGTGCCGAAATGCATCGCCGCGCCGTCCGACGGCGCGCCGCCGCATTAGAGAGCTGCGCTTTGCGCATGCGCGCCTTTCGTGCTCGCTATCATGTCTCTTTCGCTCGTTTCTTTCTGACGCACTCCTGATAACAGAAATCGGCGCCAGGGGCGCAAGTTAGCGCTTCGCTGGCTGTCATGCTGCGCGTCTGCTTCAGCCGCCTCAGCCGCCGCGTGGGTAATTATAGGTGCTCCGTCACTCAGCGTGGCTGCTGAGTCAGCAGAAGAGGATGCGAGGCATGACAGTCAGCGAAACGGCAACTCGCGCCCCTGGCGCCGACTCCGGTTATCAGGAGTGAGTCGGACAGAAACGAGCGAAAGAGACATGACTTCCAGCACGAAGGACGCGCATGCGCAAAGCGCAGCTTTTTAATGCGGCGGCGCGCCGTTGCACGGCACAGCAATGCATTTCGGCACGCGCTCCCGTGCCCCGCAAACTTTTGCTCCCGACTGTACTCAGCACTTGAGTGGCGTGTTCCAAGAGTTGGTCATAGAGTTAAAGGCTTTTGGTATTTTGTCACGTTGTGTCTTGAAACAAACTTTTATTTTCAATTGTATATTGCTTGCATTCGACTGAGACATAATCTTTTAAGCTTATAGGGTCCCAAATGACTTCTACATACTGTAAACGACAAAAGTTTCGCGAGGACCTAATTTTCACGAATTGCCTACAAACATGAAAAATGTCCCGCGAACAATTCGGGCAATATGTGAACGCTACAGAAGCTACACTCGATTCGCGAAAATTAGAACCCGCGAATAATTTCAAATTTTCAGCTTTGTCCCGATTCGCGAAAATTTGGGCCCGCTAAAGTTAAGTCGTTTACAGTCTTCTGTAAATGTTACGGGAAAGTGTGCAATATCTCACTGTCAATAAATCTGTGCAAGGGTGCAACAATGACAGCCTACGTGCCTTCCAGAAACCTTTTATTGACCATGACCAGCTTGTGCTGCGACTCCCCTAACACATGTGCTACGACTTTGTTATAAATCACTGGCAACTGCACCCCTACCGGCTGCCTTTTCCATCGCGCTGGGCACTACCACACTGAATACCATGAAAGAATTAATACAGAGTAAACATGAAAGGGCTTACAGCTGATAGGAAGAGTTTCAGAAAGAGTCTCCTAAAAGCTTAAGAGCTACTGCTGGTTTGCTGAGGGATTTAATTTTTTGGCTCAAAGTAGCTAATTCTAAGAGTGACATGTCGGCAGCTGCCACTCTGGGGCTTCGAGAAGGCTCCCCCACAATGGTGAAGAGTAAACTTTACACAAGTGCACAACTTTCTTTATTATCACATTGCACTAAAAACATGCAAACCTACACATACAGGCAACACACAAAGAATAAATCTGTTAAAATGCAAAAGATAGAAGCAGAGATGTCTTAAAAGATGTGTGAGGCTTCATTTGGCAAAAGCTGCTTTAGGTTGGCTTAAGCTAATGCTAAAAGTGACATGCCAAAAAAATCCACAGGCGGTGACATAACTGCTGCGACTTTGTAAAATCTGCCTCGGGGTGGCACACGCTGGCGCAAAAACAACATACCAGGAAATTTAGTAGTGCTGAAGACTTCACTATGCCGATATAAACAAACATAACATACACAATGCGAGAAACACAAAAATAAAAGAATGTGAAAAATCGAAAGACCTGAGTCTTGGCGATATGTACGATGCTTAAGTTTGCAAAAACCACCTCGTGGTGACACAGGCCAACGCAAGAGCAGGGTACCAGCTATAATGCACTGACGACAACGACATAGGTAATGCAGCAGACACCCAAAGAAAAAAATTCATTATAACTACAAAAAAAAAGTACCAACAAAAGTTTTCGCTCCCAGAAAGTTTGCAAAAATTTGTCGTCTGCCAGAACCGGTGCGGACAAGTTGGCCAAGCCACACGCAATGATCAGCACATCATCAGCAATTGGTACCAAATTCCAAGGCATCTTTTGGGACGTAATCTTTAACAACTTGATGTTAAAGATTACGCCGCAGCTATGCCGCAGCTATGTGTTTAGTGGCAAGAGTTCGGCCTTCGACAGCTGCTTCTTGGCATGTAGGAATGGGGGCCTCACCACAGCTATTAGCCTTGTTTCGCATGTGCTGTCAATGAGAAACCCCTTGTCCACCATTATGTGGTCTATCCCCGGCAAGAGCTTATCTACTAAACCACTTTGGTCAAAGATAGCCTTCAAATGTCAGAGCATGCTTCAAAGCCATCATGGTCATGATTACTCGATCCCTTGCTGGCAGTGTAGCTCTTGCTGATCTTAGAATCTTTCCAGAGCCGAGTTTCTCCTGAACATTGAGAAGCTCCATGTTGGGAATGCCCGTAAAGGAACATACATTCCGCTGATTTATCATGCAGGAAACGTTCTCCCCAAAGTCGCCACTACACACTTGCACGCCTTCGTCAAGAACTACTGTAGCTTGGAGAGGCCTCTGCAATGGCACTGCAGGTGGCAGCGCTGCATCTTCACCTTCAGGAGGCTGTGCCGCGTCGTCCTGCTGGCGGGAGTCTTGGGCCTCGCAGAGCGCAACCTAGAATAAATTTCATAAAGAAAAGTAGTGCCCTATATTATTCCACATCAAATCGGACGTGAAACATGATCAATGTTGAATTGGACTTCCGACTATTTTCAATTGGCCCTGATGTGAGCACCTCGGTGTCTAGCGTGCAACACAACCTTTTGCACTGATGGTGAAGTGAGTCTGTTCAGTTCGTGCCAAGTACATAAAACAATCTCGGCAGTTGCAAATGTACCGTATGTGTGGCCCCTTTCTTGGTGTACCTTTTTCAGTGTGCAATTTTGTGCCATGTGCCTTTTTCACATGGACGTGACCGCAGCACTTTGAGTCTCGCTTCAACCCGTTGTACGCACCCAGTCCTCCTGGCTACCTCTGTTCTACCCAATCATAGTCGCCTCCTTTCCATTCATATGCTACAGTCGCATTAGTGTAAATGTAGCAGGTCCGTGACAGCCAAAAAATTAGACATTCATGATAAGACAGCGCAAGGTTTGTCTGCCAGCTTATGGAAATGTTGGTTTACACTGTAGATAACAAATATAACCAGTGCAGTACGACTGCTAGCCTGGAGTCTTTGATGTCCTCCACGCAGTAGTTGTACTTGACTGTACCCCAGCACGATGCTCATCCAGATCGAAATGGGCAGGGGTACTAGGATCGCTCGGCCCTGCAGCGAGAGCTTTCGCTCCGCGTGCTCCAAGCTGTTGTGTGCTTGGCCCACTCAGCCACCGATCCCCCCGTGATAGTCATTGTTTGGGAACTGTTGAAGACTTGGTATATATGGGGTATGAGCATGAGACAAAAAAGACACTATCCTTTTTTATACAAAACTGCAAATTGATCAAACTGAAAAAAAAAAAGATTTGGGGTGAGGCAGGCATGCAAAGGCAGCATCGAAAGTGCATTTACCTTGGCCAAGAGAGGCTTCACAGCTTCCCTCCTCATGCGTCGCTTCTGGTGGTCCACATCCAGTTCCCTCGCTCTCTTTTTTCTCTCTACATTCTCAGTGGAGAGGGTAGGCAGGTTTTGGGAGGGCACTGTTCCTTTCTTCAGGCGACGCCTTTCACTTCCATGTTCTGGGGGAAATAAATAGCAAAGTACAACATATTGGTGACAGAGCTACTAAACAGCTGAACAGATTGACTGCTCAGTTTCAGAGTCAGTTTTATGTTTTATCTTGTATGGTTCCTATTAAAGCACTTTGTATGCAAAATAAAAATCACCTGTGCCTGGAACTTTTTTGTGTATGTATCTTTTTCTTAAGGCAGTCTTCGGGTTATTTTGTTTGTTTTATTCTTCGTTCTGTGAGTGCCACTGATGCCATCAACACATGCTGCGGTTCATTTTGCATGAAGGCGCGCTCGGTTTTCATTCACATGCTATGAAGTCGCGCAAATCGTCCGTTCCCTACAGCGGCGATGATCCAGCTCGAAGTGTTCACAACAGATCTGGTACCCCTGCCCAAATGATAGAATGCACGAAAATCGCTTTCAATCATAAGGACGTTAAAGTACGGTTCACAGATCTGCGTTCCGAGCGACAGAAACGGCACGAACGACATGACATCAGATAGCGCAAGGAGCAGCTTCGTCAAGCAAACGTGTGTCACCGTGGTCCCGGTGTTGTTCCTGTCGCTCGGAACGCAGATGAGTGACCCGGCCGAATTCAAGCGTACTTAATACGGCATGTAAAAGAAGCAGAGATGTGTTTCAGCGCGAGCCGGTTTACCGCGCGCTCGAGATACCCAATCAAGTACCTGGAGCATTGAACCCCATTACTTGTCTGTCATTGTGCTCATCGCTAATTTTTCGAACCTGATGACGCCGTCCTCCGCGGTGACTATAAAGTACCGCAGGTCGGCACACTTACCTGGAAGGAAGTAATCGCTCGACGTGAAGTGTCAGTGAGCAGACCGTCATTGTCTCCGTGACAGCCTTTCCAATCCGAAGGAGGGGCGTCCATTCCGCCCGTCTGTTCACAGCGTCTGGGCCCCTGCGACACGTTTCCGTCGCGTTTGGAAATCGATGAAACGATAAGCTGCTATCTTTCCATGCAGAAGCGGTGCACTGGGGCACCGAACAGTGCCGTTTGCACTAAGAGGGCACCGTTTGCGACGGACGATCGGGAGCGTCGCTGGATTCCGCCATTGCAGCTTCCTGGTGACCCTCACTACAGCCGTTCGCGTTTCCGCCGCTAGAGAGCGAGTAACTAGCTGGAGTCGCGAATAGGTCCGGGATCTATTTCTGCCGCCGAACGAGGCGTTTCGCTGACCGGAAGTGACATTCTTGCGCTGCGCGACGCTGCCTACGTCATGAGTAGGCGTTCTTTAGGGAGCAGCAAAGTCCGGGAGAGACAGTCGAGGTCAAGGAGGATAGAAGGGTAGGAGAGGGCATGACGTGAGCCGCGTAGCCTCCACAAGCCATGCTCCCTTGACGCCTCGTCTCTTTCTCATTTTCCTCCTTACTCTCCTCACTTATGAGCCCAGCACGTGACCGTAGCTACCCTTCGTCTAGCCTTCGATCTGATAAAACCTACCCGACGGAGCGCCTTCGATCTGATAAAACCTACCGGACGGAGCGCGCGCAAGCCTGCAAGGAATCCTTCTACAATCAACCATCCATCTCGCACGTGACATGTCACGCGCATCAATCGCCAGAGAGATCTGCGGTCGCGTTGGGCACAGTATCGTTTAAACTTTTTATGACTAGGCTTCACCAATATTTCAACGTGCCCCCCCCCCCCCCTAGTACCTATATAACCTCCTTGGACGTTGTGGGAACTCTCGCGCCTTCTCGTCATATTTGACGGGATGTTACGAGAACAGCTGCCGCAGCCGGCGCCATCGCCGCCCCTCGAAGGAAATATATGTAAACGCAACCCGCTCGTCGCCGCCGCCGCCGGGACCGGATCCGCTCCCGCGGCAGCGGATTTCTCCTCAAGGTGTAAACGTACCATCAGACGGTGCTTCCGACGCCATCTATCAATACGAACGCCAAACACACCCTGCTACTGGAATCCTGTCGTCTGCGTCGCTGCCCGCCGTAGACCCTGGCAAGTTTCTTGGCCTTATTTTTTACAGAAAGAGAGCTACGCTTTGTAACTTTACAAGAAAAACCGACCTGTGAAATACACAATTGACGAGAAGTTTAGATAGCTACGTGCAGGCGTCGATTTTTACGGTCCATTTTAGATTGAGCCTGGTGACTTGAACCACCCTATAGTTTAAAGCCATTTGCCATTTATGACACCACTGAATTATAAGTTGGTGATCGTTCTGCAAGATTATTTGATCGTGGCGTGAATTAATCGGTCTAAAGATAAAACAGTCATCGGCGAACAAACGTACTTCAGAAGTAATGCCATGGTGGAGGTCATTAATGTAGATTAAAAAAGAACGGGGCCAAGAACGGTTCCCTGAGGGACGCCAGACGTTACTGTCAGCCAGACTTGGACGTAGTTCAACTACTCTATTCAAACTACTGTAGTGTAGTTCAGCTACTTTTTCGAGTAACTTGGTAACTTTCAATTACAACTTTAGTTAGGTAATAAGTAGTTTAATTTAACTACGTTTTTCAGGTAAATTCTACTCAAATTACTAACTATTTTTAAAATCTAGTGCTAATTTTGCTCATCACAAAAGTTTGAGCGCAAAAATAAATAAGACGCTGGCAGATGAAGTGGCATTCCCGGAACAAGGGGCCCCCTCACATTCCGTTCCGGCAGCCGTAGAAACTGCATCACAGGCGTCCTTGGGCCAAGATGGCGACGAGTAGCCAAAACATAGTAGGTCTGTTCGATTCGGCCAGAAATTTCTGAACCAGTTCTGTCCGAGTTCAGACGAGTGCAGGAGTCGTGCAGCGGCGGCGCAGAACCAGTGCAGCCGCCGCGCTAGGACTGGCGCTGTGATCGGCTTTCCGAGCGGAAGCGCAGTGTGTCGTCTGCATCTGCTGGCTCTTGTTTCTCCACGCCACGTTGTATACTACATTTAATTAGTCGCGGTTTGATGAGACAATTCGTGTTTCCTTAGTTTTAAAGTATAATAACGGAATCGTTTCTGTAAATTTTTTTATTCGAGTGTACTAAAAACGTTTTCTGCACGAAATGTATTTCTGTCTGCATTTTTAACGGCCGTTCGGTTCCTGTCGTTTCCATAAGCGTTTGTGTCCTTCACATTCATTTAGCAATAGTAGATTAATTCCAAGTCTTTCGAGTTTTGCATTTCGACGATACGTTCGCGGCATCAGGATGATTTTGCGTCGGGAGTTACTGGCGGCAGCGCGCGGTCGGTAGCGGTCACCACGAATACGAAGGCCTGACGATAGCGTTTTGGCCAAGACAGTTATCGACCGTACCTTTGGCGTCAAGCTGAAGCGTTTATTCTGATTCTCAAGAAAGACCTGCGTGGAACTACCAAGCCAATCCGATTCTCGGCGTTTTTACCAGGCCCGTTAGCGAACGTCCACAGATACCAGCGGACAAAGCATGCAGTATTATGCTTAGCTATACGGGGCATGAGAGGGCCGATGTACTAAATCTCAGACCTCTGCAATGTATCGGAGTCGTCAGTATGCATCCAAGAGCAACTGAAGGCGGGAACTATCAAGAGTGCAATACCTTTCCCGTGTCTGTAAGGAAGGATATCAACACTGTGGGTCCCCGAATAGCATCAAAAAGAAACACTTTAGTGAGCCGATATTTCAACACTTCCCACAGGGAGCCAAACCTACTCGAGCAGGTGCCTAAAACGCCTTCAGAATATTATAATCAAGCAAATTCCTACCCTCGGTTATGGTCTCAATTCCGCGTCCACCGCGTGTACGTTATTATCATAAATGAGAGGAAATGCAACCTCCGTATCGGCGTTATTGTTAAACATTGCAGACATTTGAGCAAGAGCTGCGAAAAATGGCACCGCGAGCAGAGACGGACGAGGAGTGTCGTCTGCTACCGCCGTCTGCTCTTGTCGTCTGCTTCTGCACGGACGCTGAACTGACTCCGGAGCCGGTGCAAGATTTTGAGGAACTGGGACTGAACTCGTTCAGAACTGGGATGAATCGAACGCGCCAGTGCAGCGGCCGTGCAACTTCCGGTTGAATCGAATGCACCAGTTCCTGCACTGCTGAACTAGTTCAGCCAGTTCAGGCAAATCGAACAGACCTAATACCGGCGCGCACGAACCAATGTTACTAAAACACTCAGTTGGGAAACTCACCCTTGAAACTTGGGCCGCTGGCGTCCACCGAGACCGAGCTAAATACGATAACAGCGCCACCCTTTAGCGGACGAGTTCAAACATGAAAGTTGCTTTACATTGCTACTGCGAGATGGCCCTGGAAGATGGCGCCACCGGCCTTGCCCGACTCGACCTGAACCAATACGTGCAGCCGTGCAGTTCCCGGAGTGGACGCTGCAGGAGAAATAGCGGCGTTGCGATCGCCATTAGCTCGGTTCCCAAATACGGATCGGAGCCACTTTTTTCAAGCAGGCTCTATGGCAGTTTCCCAACTGAGTGGTTCTAGTAACGTTGGCACGAACGCAGGAAGAGATGCTTAACAAGCCTCGGTCGGGTATTGACCTAATCCGGTACTGCACGCAGGCGCCGCGCCTCCAGCTGCAACCGTGAAAGACGGGGACACTCCCAGGGTTGTTGTTGTTTTCATGTTGTCTGCCTTTATATTTCGTTTCAGCTTCCGTCTGAGCGCAGCCAAAGGCTGAGGGACGGTTCGCAACTTCGAGAAGAGCATTCCTACGCACCACAAAGTAGTCCGCAAAAATATGTTTCTTAATAACTGTTTTGTGCGTAAACCTTGCACAATATTCCGGATGTGTACTGCTGAGAATGATTTGCAACTAAAGGAACTAAATATCT
This sequence comes from Ixodes persulcatus, assembly GCA_013358835.2. Lineage (NCBI taxonomy): Eukaryota > Metazoa > Arthropoda > Arachnida > Ixodida > Ixodidae > Ixodes > Ixodes persulcatus. Next base: position 79,647 of record JABSTQ010010439.1, read on the forward strand.
GAAGTTTATGTTTTATTATTACATGTAAATGAATGTAGTTTGGTGAAAACACGTACATCCGCTGGCAACACGACTGCAGCGCTCGGTTTTTCTGTGTGATTTCGGAATTATTTGCTTCCCGTAATGGCCGAATTATTTGCTTCGCTGCTTTCCTCACCGAGTCGCTTCAAAACATCCTTTTGCAAAGACACCTTTGGGCGTCAGGCGCGTCGTGATGACTGTCTACTTTCAAATTCGGCAGGAGACTCCGGCCACGTCGTACCGCGAATACGTTGTAAACAAGAAAAGAGTACGGGCCACTATAATCGACTCATACACTGGCGAAATCAGGGCACCCCTTTACCTGCCGATCACATTAAACGCCAAGAGGCTGGTGGAAAGGACTGCGCCTCGAGCCCTGGTATATCCAGACATTACAAGGAAACATCAACGGCCGGGTCATCGGGCACCTTGCAATGTGGACTACAGCTCGAAACTATGCCGAAATGCCGAACAGGTGGAAAACTCAGACACAGACACCAGCGGCCAGCCTACGTACTGACATCCCCTGTGACTAAATTTCAGAATGTGAAAGGGCACTTTTTAAACCTGTAGCAGACGATACCTTTGATACACCCGTAGCAGACGAAATGCTTGGCGAGCGCGGTTGGCGGGGAAGACCAGCGGCACAGCGGAGTGATACACAAGTGCCGGCGAGATCGCGTGACCTATTGCCGGCGTGTGATTGGCTCCGACCACATGTAGCTTTGGCTGCGCTCGGACGGAAGCTCAAACGAAGTATAGTGAGTTCTACCCCAGGCTGTTTGGGGGTTCCACGGGAGACGCCACTGGAATGACCTCGCAGCTGGGCGCCTGTTCCCATGGTCGCCTCGTCGTCAGCGCATACTTTTTGCAAAGCCGGACTCCCCCGCGCAGAAGCGCTGAGACGGATAATCCGTTCATGGGAGCACCACGTTCCCGCTTCCAGCTGCAACTGTACGAGTGACGATGCTTGTTCACGTAATCCTTCGCGTCCCTCCGACCTTCCACGCCAGGGAGACCTCCTCTTTGTTGAAAACGATTTACTTGTACAGGCGTGTCAGGCGCGTCAAGATACCGCAGTCGCCGGAAAGGATTGCGAGTCACCCTTGGGAGATTCTTTTGTTGGACCCGGCGTCAGCGGCGAAGTATACTTCGTTTCATCTTCTTCTAAACCAAAACATTTTTTTCAGTAGCCTAGCACCAGCACTGCAACAAGACGCGCCATCGTCCGGATGATCTTACCGTCGGGGCGCGAGACATGAACCCGTGACGGTCAAGTCCACTTGCTCAGCGTACTCTCCAAACGTCGTGGGAATAAAGAGGGGCCAGTCATAACAATCTCAACTTACCAAAGAAAAAAGAAAAGAGGAGATTTAGTTATAAAAGACCCTCTAGCCGAGGCAAAGCTTACATGTTTCGTCATGGACACCTAAGATGCCGACACTCGCTTACCCGACTCTGCGTAGCCTGTTTCTCAAATTCAACGCTGCCTTTCCATCCAGCGCGTCGGTGGAACGTCTTTTTAGCTTGGCTGGGGACGTCTTTAGGAGGAAAAGGGGAAAACTCTCCAATCAAGAACTTTGAAAGTCAGTTGCTTGTACGAGGGAATAATCTATTTTGGTGAAAACGCAAGCCATATAGTGACAGCATTTATTTTAGGCTTGCGGGGTTTTTCACGGGTAAAAACTGCTGTTCATTTTGCTACCACAAAAACGTAAAAAAGTAACTTCGAAAGTAACTTCAAAGTAACTCGCTACTTTTTTACAGTAGTTAGTAGTTTACTCAATTATCCATTACAAGTACGTACTTTCCACTCTACTCCAATTACCTTTGGCGTCGATACTCAGTAACTTAACTACCTTTTTTGAGTAATTTGTACATGTCTGCTGTCAGCTAACCTTTCCGTTCAATAGCGTATTTTGGTTATGTTCGTTTTTGGTCATCGTTCGGTCATGCACCTTCAAACCGGAAGCGACATGGTGGCTCCATGTCGCTTTCAGATGCTTCCTATATCCATTGAAAGAAACCTATGTTAAAGGTTATAGGCTCGTAGTGGAAAGTTTTGGTTTATTTTCCGCTTCTCTACTGTACATTTTGTCACCCCTTTGTCTACTTTCTTCAGAGCGCATGGGAGAATCAGTCGCGTCAACCTACGGAGGATGCTCAGTGCCGCAGGACTGTTTCCTAAAATCTTAACACGTTTGCAGACTTGTCCTTCGCCGAGCTCCCTCCATAGGCTGCAGTGATGGCTCTCCCAACTGCTTTGCGGAAAAGTAGACGCATCAGATGTCTGAAGGCCTTTTCACACGCAAACCGCAGCGTTACCTCAAAGCTATAAGTCAGCGCTGGGAACGGCGCTTATTTTGCGCTTTATCAGTGATAGAGTGCTGGTACAGCACTGCACCAGCGCTAATGTTTACGTCCAAATCACCTATGCATCAGCGCAGTTCTATAGTGATCGTGTAGAACTGCGATGTATGTGTGAACCGCCCTTTATAGTGGAGGGGCTTAAAACCAAGATAGATGTCCCACCCGCTGGTCCCGCGAGCTTTTATCTTGAGTGCGACTTCTGTTGGTTTTCTATGCACCCAACGAGCGTCGATTTAGACACCAGGGTAGCAATTAACTTCAAAAAGCATCCAAAACATTCAAAGCCGTGGTTATATTGTGAACGAGGACGTGAGAAAGTGATTATTGAATTAATTGCATTAAAGTTAGGGAAAGGAAAAGGGAAAGAGAGCTGGCGAAAAATTTGGCCAGGAGCGGGGATCGAACCGCAACCTTCGCCTATTCGGGGCGACGCCCTAACCGATTAGACCATCGCAGCCACTGGTTTCGGAGGACTCAATTTTTGACTAGCTCTCTGTGTACTGTTAGTTTCGAATTTGCTTAACTGGGTAGAGGACAACCGTTGCTCATTTAAGGCTCATGCTAGTTCCGAGTTGAGGCAGTGACGCGCCATTTCTGCTTGCAAAATGTCGGAAAGGGCCCGTCTTTTCTGTGACGAGCCATTTCTCGGTAAACTTGGACGTCAGCGCACAACTTTTGCAGCGGCGAGGACACGAAACACACTAGCTTGCTCGGGAGAAGTGTGTTTCGACGTCTCGCCGCAGCGGGGCGCCAGTCACGGGGCTCTCTTTTCATCCGTTGTCTGCCGGTCCACCTTTTTCATTTTGGCGGCCGCTTCTAGTCGCGATCTGCCAGGCTTTGTCAGTATAGGGGAGGCTATGGAAGTGGGTGTCGCCCATTAGTCCTCTCACAATACATTCAGCGTGTTTCTTTTTGAGCTTAACATATTGGTCTAAAGTAAGCCATGAAATCTACACTAATGCGGTTTGACCAGGTGAGTTATACGGCTAGTGGGACGTAACAGGGTGGGCTAATTGTCGCGATAAGTCAAATTTTTAATTCTTAACGGTGGACACATTGTGAGCAGTGGTGCGACTTGGCGCTAAATGGTAATGCGCGCCAAACAGGTAACCGAGGATGGCCACGTGAGACGGTCTAGACCGCGAGGTTCGACAACGGGGCGCAAGAAACGGTGCAGCATATTTGAAACGGACATCGTCAAAATCGGTCGAACTTCCAGTTTCCTCGCTGCACCTCCTGCCCACGCTCCTGCCAACTGACATTCGAGACCAGAAAGAACCTCTTTACAATACGGGTCGAATTAGAAACTTGCTGATCGTCATCGAAAACCACCAAGTCAGTAATTTTTAGAAAGAGATTGAGCGCGTGGTAAGCGCTCAAAGTGGCCTGAAGTTACCCACACCGAAACGACCACAGGCTTGGTAGGAAAATGCCGATGACAAGAGACAAAAAAACCGCGCTGGCTCGTCATTGCACTTGATCACGTGATCAGGCTCCTGCCGCATCCGCGCGAGCAGAGAGGTGAGTCAAGTGATAAAAAAATAAAAGACGTTTACAACTTCCTGTAACGACGATTTAGAGAGCAGTTCTTGAGGAGGAGGAGGGGAGGGTACTGAGGGGAGGGTATGGCCCTCCTCATCATCCGTACCCTTTTGTCCTTCCCTCCTCCTTCTTTTACTCGCGAAACGCGCGTCGTCACGCGACGTTTTGGCACGGCACCGAAACGTCACGTGACGTTTTTGCGCGGTGCATTATGGGACGCTTCCCATAATGCACCGCGTGGTTACGCCGACGCCGGCGGCGACGCTGCTCAAGCCGGAAACGGGCGCCTAATAGCTGCGCTGTAATGGCTCGTTCACATTTGCGAAATAGGCACCCGCCGCCGACTGGATTCGCTCGCCGAAAAAAGATCGGGCCGTTCAGATTTTTTGCCGCCTGCGGAGTGCGCGGCGCGAGCGTCTCGCAGTTTCCCGAAAAGACGAGAGCTGACGAGAGCTACTAGCCTCCTCCTTGCCCGCGCGCGTCTCGTCGTCATCGTCGCCAGCTCGTCAGCGGGGATCTGACGTCAGCAAGCGCCACTTCCCCCGTGCGTTCTGAGTGACTTGCGGCGAGAGGGAACTTTTTACGGCGTTCAAAAATTGGTCCCAGAGCGATCTTGCTCTCCGCCGGAAATTCTGCCTGCTTTCGTCACCGGCGGATCCGGCCGCCGGTTCGCAAGTGTGAACGAGGCATAAAAGCAGACGGTTGAGGTGCGACGAGTTTGTACCATCCACCACGCTTTCAGATTAGGCAGAAAGAGAAAAGGAAAGAAGGAGTATGAAAGGCAGGCACTTCTACAAGGTCGGCAGTGGGGTGCGCTGACAAAGGCTAATCTTCAAGGGGCATCCCAACAATGAATGCAGGCAGAGGATTTGTCACTTTTATCCTTTTGTGAGTTTTTTGCAAACTTGATAGTGCAGTGGATTGTATCTGAGTGGTCTACCCAGCAGTGGCCTTCAGGCATGTGCCGTGCTTTGGTTTTTCACCTGCCTTGGCAGTGGGCACTGTATTCACGCGACCATAACCGGAGAATCTATTGACTTCAAATACGCATAGCGTCTACTCTGCTGTCAGTACCGAGTGAACAGGACAGTTGCATCAATGATAGTTTTTTGAGTTCCAAAGGAACTGTCCAGCGCGAAAGTTAACAAAAACGGGAAGTATAAAGATCCTATGTTTTACGCCTTGTAACCCTCATGTTAAATTAAAAAGCAGAAATAAAGGTGTCTTCTTTCTGCGCACGATGTCCCATAAATATATATACTTTTGTAATAATAACTTTAAAATTATTGGTACACTGTCAGATTCGTGTTTTTTTTTTTTAACTTCAGTTTTGGCAATCTTTGCATCTTTGTGGCATTTGCGACTACATGGTTTAATACATTGTAAGTTTTTTGTTACATCTAGACAACCCTCGCAAAAAAAAAAAATTGTTATTGGCGTGCTGCGAAACATACGACGCATCTTATTTTGAGCAATATCTTTCTTTCATTTGTAAGTTAAGTTTATATTGCTGTCATTAATAAAAAAAATGCACTCCACGATTACAAGATATGGTGGAGTTGTGGGCTCGAGGAACATGAAACGACTTTAGTAACTCACATAATAATCAACAAATATTGGAAACAGCTCTTGCTCATTTTAGAAATTCGCAGAATAGTGAGGTAATTAGAACGTCCCTGAGTTGGCGCGCACGTAACGTATAAGTAATTAGGCCTTTGTCACCGGTGCTAAAAGATGGTTTTAATGTATATTTTGTTGCTTTCGACGCCGGCTTTGACGGGCATTAAGGTGGGCTTACGCCTCTGTCGAGGTGAGTGCTACTGTTGACACGTTGTAACGAAACTATATCAAGCTATAGACTCGTCTATTTGTCCCGTATGCAGTCTCGAGAGCGCTGTCTTGAATTTCAGTAGATATGGCACTAGTGTTGACCGAGCAACGACATATCAGTCGCGACACGAGAGCCGACTACGCCTCAATCTGGCCGACCGCGTTCGCTCTACTGAAATGTGAGCGTAGGACTCTCGAGCTTGCTGATGATGCAGGAAGCTGCTTCGTCATTGTGAGTACTTCGCATCACGAACGCCTGCGAAGCCGTCCCTGTGCTCGGCGCACCGCCCGCGCAGCCCCAAAACCTTTCTGGCACCTGTTAGCAGTCTGCGAGCGCCAACGGCTCATGGTTGCGACTTCAATGCTAGTATTTTATGAGCTCCTGCGAACATGTCCACCACGACGATAAACCGCCAGACCTCACAGACGGAAGATTGCGATGGTGCGCGAACGGTTGTTGAAAGACGCTGCGTAGGATAAGCCGAGCGTTGGGACAGCATCGCAGGCGTTCGAAAGGAAAAGGGGCAGCGTCTAGCATCAACAGCAAGAAACGGTGCTCCAAAGTCCGACGCTCACATTTCAGCAGAGCGGGTGCGGTTGGCCAGATGGAGGCGCAGTCGGCTTTCGCGTCGCGATAGCTAAGTCGTTGCTCTGCCTACACTGATGACATGTGCACTTACATTCAAAACAACTCACTCTACACTGCGGTTAGGTCGAGCAGGCGAGCTCGTGCCGCCACTCTGTACTTCAGTATCAAACGGGCTAACCGCGTAAGGGGGGGGGGGGGGGGGGCGTCTGATTAAACCGATGTAGTTTGCCGGTTACCTGCCACCGGCTTATGCGAACTGGGCCAGCTTGCTAGAACAGCGTCTCAGCTGAGACTGGGTGAAAGAAAGCACTGCAAAGGCTGGGGGGCGCGAGCGTCTTGAGACGCAGCTTGAGTCCCGCTCAGCTCGTGCGCTGGCTTTGGCAGTGCTTTCTTTCACCCAGTCTCAGCTGAGACGCTGGTTCTATCAAGCCGGCCCTGGATATTTGTTTGAACAAACGGGTGACTCGCTTGCCCAAATGTGTGACCCATTTGCCCCAACGAATGACCCGTTTGATCAAACGAGTAACCCCTTTACCCAAACAAGTGACCCGTGCGGCCAAACGGGCGGAAAGGCTAAAACGGGTGATTGGTAAGGCTTAGCTGTTGCCGGTATAAACCCGTTCACTTTCAAACAGGTGCCAAATGTTTTTGTTTTGGTAGGGTAGCGATTTCTGTCTTCGCGGTTTATCTTTCTGAGGGTATAGGTATTTCCCGGTGTTTATTTTAATGTGAAAGCATTAAACTGTCTCATGGGGCAAGCCGACGTATCAGCTTTGAAACCAAGCAAAACGGCACCTTAACGAAACTACGCGCAAAGCTTGCCAACACGTTTTGCACTTCAGTCCCATTTGCTGGCGCGCGTCGACAAGGCTCCTATTGGCCGCTGCGCGTCAGTTTGTGTGGTGTCATCCTCACTGTGTTATCACGCTGTTGTGTTATCACTGATCATCGCGCTCGCTCGCTTCTTATCGGTTGTGCTGCGCGTGGCAATATATACGGCACATGGAATAAACCAAGGGGTTCGTTCTGCTGGGGACTGCGTTGCTGTCGGTTCCTTCCTCGCGCCACAAGGCACACAACAGTTTGAACGATCGCTCACCCGGTGGCGCTGCGTGTCCGCGAGGCAGCGGCTCCACCGTTCCACGCCCAAGGTCAGCGCGTTGTACGCCGCAGATTTATGGCGCGTTCACACTGGAAGCGGATCCGCAAACGCGAAGCGGATCCGCGCGTTCTCAACCGCAAAGCGGCTAGAATCGAGCGGTTGGAGCGCGTTTTTGCCAACCGCTTCGGGACCGATTTTTCCCAACCGCTTTCTCGAACCATAAAGCGGCAACCAATCACAACGCGACGCTGACGTGACGTCAGTGACTTTTGAAACAAGATGGCACCTGTCGCTGGTGAGGCGTCCATGGCGCTGTAGTCCTAGCGTTACAGCCGACAAATCAACGGAGAAACGTGATGTTCACGTCCGTTACTTGACTCCGCCGCAAAAATAATTGACTCGAAATTTTAACGGGCTTCGCACCAGTGATTTGGTTCGGGTAAGAGTTTGTTTATTATTCCGGGTGCCACAGCCGGAAGCTCGCTGCCTCTTTAGTTTCTGCCCGTATAACGTCGGAACCCGCCCCTGATTGACCGAAATGTCAGCTTTTGTACCAACTAAGATTGTCGCGTGAACTATTGAAAGCTTTCGACACCGTGCATGACCACCACGAAGGCCGATAGAGACGTCGTGAGCCTGATTGCCTAGTCAACGCACAACCGCGGAGCGGGCAGGGTACCTACGCTAGCTCGACCTGTAACGATTACTACTAACAAAATAAATAAGGGAACGTACTCAAGGAATAACGTGTACGTACCAGACGATGCAGAGGTAATCCATACGGCGTTTATTTGAGCTTAATGTCAAACAAACAGTAGACTCGATCGATGTGCGAGTGACGAGAGGAGAGTCCGCCACCAACAAAGCCACGACCGGCTAGCACCGAACACATTGCCCCGCACCACGGTCCACCCCACAGGTCACAACTCCGAAAATGATAAGACCGAACAACGAGGGGAAAAACTGGCCCTCTATCCGAAAACAAGGTTAGCTATTCATGCGGGAAGGGTCCTTTTCGAAGAAAAGGTCGGAGGCATCCTGTTCTGAGTCAGCAAGGCGCGCCTAGCTGGGCTTTGCTTGTGGGCGAAGTCGAGGGAATAACAGGCCAGTTTGGAGGGTCCATGCTTCCTTTTCGCTGCCTGAACTCGTGATGCGTGCGAACATCCTGAAGAAAAATCTTCAAGTGCCAAAATAGCAAAATGTTGGCTTTGGATCGTCGATTAATTGGATTTTGGATTGTGAAACAGGGTTGTCAAACGCAAGTCTCAAAAGATCACGCGTGATCGCCGAGAAACCGTCAACCGCCTCTCGGTGTGTCTGAACGGGGTCGCTCGCGAACCGCATCCGCAACCGCTTCGCGAACGCGGATCCGCTTCCAGTGTGAATCCGCCATTAAGAACGGAGCGAAGAGCGGCGTGGCGTACTTTCGCATTCACAACTCATAAGAAGTGCTTAGGTGTATTTAAGGCGAAAGAATTATGTGTCCCTTTACGCGAGAAAGCATCGGCGGTGTGCCCGAAAGATGGCCATCTGAATACGTCATAAAGCACGCGCCGCTCAAGGTCAGAGCGGACGCGCCTGAGAAATAAAACGCAAATACAAGGACAGCAGTGCAGATGCTTCATCATAGAAGCCGTGAAGCTGCCGGAGGTGCCGTTGCTCAAGGTCAAAGTGGACGCGTCTCAGAAATAAAACACAAACACAAGCACAGCAACGCAGATGCTTCGTCACAGAAGCCGTGAAGCCGGCGGAGGTGCCGTTGCTCAAGGTCAAAGTGGACGCGTCTCAGAAATAAAACACAAACACAAGCACAGCAACGCAGATGCTTCGTCACAGAAGCCGTGAAGCCGGCGGGGGTGCCGTTGCTCTTGGTCAAAGCGGACGCGTCTCAGAAATAAAATACAAGCACAGCAACGCCGATGCTTCGTCACAGAAGCCGTGAAGCCGGCGGGGGTGCCGTTGCTCAAGGTCAAAGTGGACGCGTCTCAGAAATAAAACACAAACACAAGCACAGCAACGCAGATGCTTCGTCACAGAAGCCGTGAAACCGGCGGGGGTGCCGTTGCTCAAGGTCAAAGCGGACGCGTCTCAGAAATAAAATACAAACACAAGCACAGCAATGCAGATGCTTCGTCACGGAAGCCGTGAAGCCGGCGGGGCCGCCGCGCCTGCGCAGTGGGGGAACGTGATGTCACCGCCGGAGTGCCGTGTGCAAAAGGTGTGCTTCGGACTATGGTGCCTAGAGGGGGGTGGTGAACCGAGGAGCGGCCGACGCGCGGCACCGATTTGGAAGAAAGCCGGCAGATGGCGCTCGCCTACCGATATATGGTCGGAATGCAGGCGCGTGTGTCTCGTGCGGCTGCATTTCGAGCGTTTTTAGTGCGTTTCTGCGGGTCATGAGCTTGCGATTGCGATAATTAAGACGAATAATAGCTTCAGGTACTCGTAAAAAAAAGCGTTTTAACGCAGGAAAGAAAAAGCAGGACGGGACGCAATCGCCTGGGGACACAGCAAAACTTGTAAGCATCCCAGAAAATTACAGCTTTTTGAAACGGCTCGATGCATCGACTACAGCCTGATGTTATAATGTTAACCAAAAGGTAATACACGAGCAGCCTCACTCGCGTTGCGAACGCGCGTTTTGCGTAGGAGTCAGGCATGCTTCGCAACACAAGGAGGCTTACAAAATAATAAAGGAATGTTTAGGAAGGCTGGCAGGGGAACGGCAGAAACGTGATATTCAGATACACGGAATGAGACAATTTTGTTGCCTCAACTGCACATAAATAGAAGTGCACATATTTATTTCAGGATTTATACAAAAATATACATTTGGCGATCAATTGGGCCACATTACGTTTAACTTTAAAGAAAAATAAAGCCGGACCCTTCACATATAAACTTCAACTTGATATACTGCACATCTTTGAATTTCTCAAAACGCATCGCTTTTACTTTGCTCTGCATATCAGACAGTGCATAACTAAAGCAATTCCCCGAAAAAAATAACCCCAGAAAAAATAGTCCCAAAAAACAAATAGAAAAAAAAACGGTGACAGCAGTGAAGAAACAATTACTTCCTGTGAAATACATTTTGAAAAGGGAGATTATAATCTAGCAAAGTTATTCAAACGCAGTTATCGCATTCCACTTTCCAGTGTGAACTTTTTATTATGTTTTAATAAAAAGAGGCAGGGATCTACACTTCAACGCACTACCGTGAACATTTTGAGTATATGCAGAAGCGTTAGAATCCAATGGTACGGCCGACTGAACGCAGGAGGTTTTTACTTGTTGTCATTCCAGTTTCATACTCCTAATTTAGGGAGTAGCACCGACCGTCTTCAAGGTTACGGTCGATTCCTTTGAGCGTATGGCGTCGATGTCCTTCCACACTGTTGGATGGTTCGTGGCGGCGACCGCTTCCAAACCTCCTACGCTACGCTTCACGCCAGTGTGTCAAAGTGCATTTGCAATTTTTCCTTACAAGAACAAAACAAAAACGCAGTCATTTATTTTAGGACGCGATTATTATCTTGGGGAATTTTCGCGAGCTAGAAAAACACAGCCATAAAAACAAGCAAAAATAGGGAATATTTATTTTATATCTTAAAAAAAACGATCAGCAACGGTAAAGTAAACAACTTCCGGCAATACATTCCAATTGCAAATAGTTTGAACAAAGAAACGAAAGAAAGAGCTGTGCGTATATTAACGATATTCTTCCACATTTTAGACCGATTCAACTTTACTGACACATAATGCGGTGGCAGGATCTAGGGACCTCTTTCGATACATGAATGGCCATAATTAATACTCTAAAAATTCAATGGTAAGTACTTTATTTTTTTACAAGAAGGTTCCAGGCTAATCTTCATTTCATTTTAGTATAACTTGCGTAGAGGCTGTAGTCGCTCATCAGAAGTCCTTAGCGCTTGATTTTTAATTTGCTCTAAATTAAGCACCATTTAACTTTGAGGGGTTCTCGGTAACACAAGTGTACCGTAAGATCGGTCTGACGAAAGAAAAAGACAAAGTTCGTTTCACGCTCCGGTATGTGCTTTTAGAATTCCTCCGTATAAAAGACAACATTTTACTAGCTTTGGCTACGAGTCCAAGTGATCGTTTCTTTTTATGTTAGATGAAAAATAAACACCAAGATACTTACATTTTCCTGCACGTTCAAGTATAGAATTTCTTATTTCATACATACTCGCAGAATCACTGCAACGAGAAAAAAAATACATGTATTTGCACTTTTTAATAGTTCAGGTCATTCACCAAATCACAGCGATCATCCAGCACATTTAAACCGCCCAGCAACATACGAGCGTCCGCCTCATTTTCAACAATTCGGTATACTAAACAGTCATACGAAAACAACTTAATATGGTACTGTACGTTTACACGTGGCTTGCACGAATGGCATTCATAAATATTAGAAATAATATCTGCCCCAATCTAACTTCTCTGCGAAAGCCTGGAGGTAATGCGTGCTGGCGCATAGCTTTGACCATTCAGATATGACGGTTTATTCGCAACTGGATAGGTACTCAGCAATCCCTTTGGTGCCCTGGCAATGCCCAGTGATACGTGCTTCTTCAACAAAAGGAAAATGTGCACGAGCTTTGCAGAATTCCAAAGATACAAAATCTATACTTTTTCGTTTTCTTTAGCATTCGAAATAAAATGGGCAAATTCTGCTAGCTGGTGAACGGTTAATATCCCCATTTTTAAAAGGGTTTCCCGATAAATATTTTTCTCCTTTCCCCTCGGGACCATTTTTTTACCTTCCACTTGGAACCATTTCAATCCGGGACCATTTGTTTCGGTACCATATTTTCCGGGGCAACTTTATCCGGGGTCGTTTATTCCGGGGCCATTTTGTTTTTTCCGGGTACATTTTTTCTGGTGTCCCTCGCGGGTAGGTTCACTGTATGCTGGGTTCAGGGTTAAAACAATTCACAGCTCTATCCTCTGCGTCAACTATTTTGTGCTAAATTGTTAACTCTAGCGTAGCTTCCACAGTGCTGCAGCCTCGCACTGCTCAAAACTTGCTCAACGTTGGCACTGCTCTAAGAGCACGTGACTTCAAGCGTATCATTCGCACGCGCTCGCGCATCTAGCTTTGATATAATTGGAAAAATGCAAAAACTGCGCTATCGTGGACATGGTAGCGCTAAATAGCGGACGCAAGTATAGTGTAAACGTTTTTCTGTGGAAGCTTGAATTTCTTTTTTCAATTACAGTTCCAGTTCAGTGTTTTTGCCCCGGGGAGCCCATTTTCGAGGTTTATAGACATTATATAGAAAACACGTAATCCTACCGATAAGATTCCGTTGTGACCAGACATTGAGGTCTACGCGCGCAGAATGAGGTAACCCACCCGATGCCAGCTACCTATAGTAAAAGCTGTTCACTCTAGGGTGCCATGTTTTCTGCGTTTTCTGCGTTTTCTGCGTAAGGAAAGAGTGTATTTAGGTGTATCTTTAAGGAAATAGGACACGTGTTAAAGAATCCCCAACATTCAGAGAATACGTGCGTTACCCTATATTCTTGGAAAACGTTCTGCTACGGGGCGTGACTCGAGCAAAAAATATCAGCGTCGGGGATAGTTTTTTTAGGCGCTCCGTTAAGCCCTAACAAGAGGTAAGACTGTAGATAAATATATATTTTCGCCTGAAGCTTCGAACTGAGAAAACTTGTATGCGCGAATACAAAGGACGAACACGAAGGAGTGGACAAGGACAAGCGCAACTTTGAAATAGTTTTACTCGTAGTCAGGGGAGCGCGAAATGTTCAGAAGGACCATGAAGGTCCAGAAGAAGCATGACGGTTCAGAAGGTGCATAAAATACAAACTTGAAACTTTTTTTCTGCAAGAAAAACTACAATTCTGGATTGTTCAACGTTTTTTCTGATTTTGCATTTAAAAAAAAAAAAAAACACTTCTTTCGAGGGTACACTTTTGGAATTTAATTTTTATAACGAAAACGCAGAACCCCACTTACCACTGTGGTTTCGTTTCTTTGGGGTTTGTCTTGTCTTCCAGATTTGATGTTTTTCGAAGTCACTTTATAGTGTCGGCATACAAAAATCAAGGTTATGCTCACGCTGAAGGAGGAGGAGAAGGAATAAATATTTAATAAATGGAGCTTCAGGCACTGATGGTTGGGCGCCCGCCCGGTGGGGGGCCTCCTCTAGTCCGGGAAGCCCTGGTCCGCGCTGGCTGCCCGGGCCCTCTCTACCAGGCTACGCTGGGCTGAGAGGTCGGAACTGGTCAGCTGGCCCACCCACTGCTCGTAGGTTGCGTGAGGGTTGGGGGCAAGAGACGGGGTTTGCTGACACTCCCAGACCATGTGGTACAGGGTGCCAGGCTGGGAGCGGAAGTTGCAGGTAGCAGGATAGAGGGTGGGGTACATAGCGTGCACTAGAGTGCCGTGGGAATACGAGTTAGTTTGTAGCTGGCGGAAAGCGGTTGCTTCGGCTCTGGATAGGTGGGGGTGCGGTGGCGGGAACTGTCGTCGTTCGTGGCGGTAATGAGCGAGGATGTCCGCGTATTTCTGAAGAGGAGTGGGTTTGAAAGTGCCTGGGGTTTGCGTGTCGTAGCCCTCTTGAGAAACGGCCCGGTGTGTATGAGCGCGGGCAGCGGCGTGTGCCGCTTCGTTTCCCTCGAAGGACTCGTGTCCGGGGGTCCAGACGATATGGAGTTCCGGGAGCTGGCGCATGTTTTGTAGAACTTTGAGGGCCGCTGGTGATATACGGCCTAGTAGGAAGTTGCGGCAAGCGGCTTGAGAGTCGGTCAAAACAGTGATATACTCGTCGCCAGTGGTGGCCGCCAAAGCAATGGCGAGCTCTTCTGCTGTCTCGATAGACGTAGTGAGGATTGTACTTGTCGTCAGTTCTTTGCAATGGGCGTCGGTGACGCTCACGGCATGGGCTGGTTGTTGGGGGTACGGGGAAGCATCCGTGTAGCGAGTACACGGACATGGGATTCCCAAAATTTGAGAAAAACATGCATGCTTACCCAAATACGTGGAAAACGGTTTCCTACTGGGGATGAATATTTTATTGGTCAACGTTCCGTTCAGTAATTAATGCTTTAATCCGTATAATATTTTAACCCGTCAATCGGTGCGGTAGGTTCCTAACATTCACAGGGATAGAAACGTCTGCTCATTTATCTATTTTAAAAGGCAACATCTGTTTCTTTTTTTTTTTTTATGGCAAGTCTATTTAGCGTTTTATGGTACTGTCACCCATGGCAATTGTAAGGTAAAAAACAATATTGCTAAAGAAATTAAAAAAAATACTAAAGAAAAACATTTTGAGATTGCACTCTTTTTTTTTTAGATATTACGCCTGGAGTTTAACACAACCGATTAATCGATTAAATATTCGGCTACATTTTAGCGACTAATCGGGTTAAAATTTCATTCGATGCCCAGCTCTATATTATTTTACAGGTAAAAAAAGAAAACGAAATGAGAGAGTGACTCCTTAATAACAATGCAATTTCGCGGACAGTTCAGTGCGGACTCTTCCTTATAAAAACACAATAACGCAACAGTTAAAATCATTTCGCTCCGTAGAACATGGATCTGTCTTTTTTTTCTTTTTCCTTCGAGGAAAGCTCCAAAGCTGGGTTTTTCGTTTTACCCCGAGTTGGATCTAAATATTTTTCGAAGGTTGATTTTACGGTTCGACGAATCGGAGCAAGCTGCTAAATTACAATGATAAAAAAAATGCGTCACAAAAGACGAAAGCAAGACAATACATCTTTCGTGTTGCGTCCTATCTTCTTTCTTTATGTCGCTTCCTTTTTTATCCCTGTATTGTTTTGTATTTACCCGTAACACGAAACCCTCGTAATTACGCATAAGTAGCTCGTTCCTTTTTCGGAACGTCTTGACGTGACGCTCGTTTGTGTCGTTCTTTTCCTCCCTAGCCTTTCAGGTCACGCATTTCACCATAATACAGGCTACTGGTGAAAGCGCAGTTCAAACAGCTTACGGGGAGAAAACCCTTTTGTTCACTGAAAGCGCCTATATACACTCACGGAAATCTCGGGCGTCACTTTACTGCGGTGGCGCTGCTGTCGCCACCGCGCATGCGTGGACGTTTCGCTTCTCCTGCATCGGTTTTCTGCGCACTCGGCGTACACAGACCGGGTGGGGGAAAATACGGAATTGTTTGTAAACAGTGTGTTGGTGTGTGCACTTGCCCTACATATACCTCGGCGATTGCGCTATAAGGGCCCTAAGAATTTACACAACACGTCGTAAATCCTGACTCGGAAAATGTTGTGTGGAAACAAACTGAAATCAGAGGCGGCGTCGACCGCGGGAAAGATAAGCGCAACCACTCGTCTGGGAGAGTAGAAGTTACCGACCCTTTTAAACCTAATTAACCACGGTCGTGCCCCCCTCCCTTCCCAGTCAGAAAATTCCGTTAGAAATTGTGTCCCTCCGCCTTGCCCGCGGTGTGCAGCGCAAGCGATGCTTATCCCAACAACTCGGAACAACTTTTGGACTTTGTGCTGCGTAGGTAGACACTTTCCAGAAAAATGTGGGTGGTTGCCATCTGCTATGTCTCGAGTTTAGTAAGTGTGCTTTAGGACGTTTTGGTCGGTTACGCGGGTTGGTAATTAATTTGGGCTCGCGGAAACACGAATATGTTTTTTTTTTATTTTTTATTTTAGAGTTGTCTCTAAGACTGGTCTCCAAATGTAAATGAGGTTTATTTTCCATCTCTAAAGAACCTCAGGCATCTGCGTCGGATGTGTTTTTAGCTCGGTGAGGCGGAAGGAACAAAGGGGGGGGGGGGGGGGGGGGCAACCGTTATTCGGACGCAACGTGACCAAATATTAGCTGCACGAAGTAATGCGGGCGCCCGCATTGCTCATTATATGTAACTGGTCAATTGCAGTCGACTAGAGCCACTGAATAGCTTAGATATCATCGACTCTGCATTCCCCAACTACATTGTAACACCGCCAATTATTATTATTATTATTATTATTATTATTATTTTGCCAGTTGCAGGGCGGTTGCAGTTGACGATATTTACGATTTCAGAATCCGATTTCCTGAGCTTGAAATACGTTGTCAAGGAGTTCGGGCGATGTCGTTTTACGCTTTCGCGGGTTGTTTTAACATTCCTGAAGCACGGAAAAGTGTTTGCAGCGATTCACAACGAGAACAAAGATAACTGGAAACAATGACTTTAAGCAACTAAATGTCTGAAGTAAGAGTCATTACTTTGAAGCATTACTTATTTAGACGATATGTTGCGACTTGGCGTGGATGTTACACAGCTCAAAAATCGCGGTTGCCTATATGTGCACGCTGTCTATTCTATTGTTGTAGTAGACGAGCAAAAATAAGACGAATGAACGTACGCTGCCGGTACACAACCTTCGAATATTGACAAAAAAAAACTTGAACAAGAAAATAGTATCAGTGGCTCGATTTAGACCCCGATTATACAGTCCGCCTGGGTTAGAGTTAGGCCAATGACAATAATGTTTTAGGGGCGAAACGCCTTAGTGTCTAGCCTTGTCCCTCCGTCCGTCCCGCGTCCGTGCTCACAAAAAAAAAAGAAAAACATGTTTGCGCAGTCGGACAGGATTCGAACCTGTGCGGGGAGACCCCAATGGATTTCTAGTCCATCACCTTAACCACTCGGCCATGACTACGGGACGAGTAGGGGGCTCTGAGATGTGGTAGTAACTAAAGAGCTGGGGATGTCATGGATGAAGCGTTGCATGTAGCCGCTCATCGTCTATAATGGAATGGCGCTGCGGTCAAATGCGTATATAATCGCGTTAAACTTTGCATGCGTGGCTCTGCATTTCTCCGACCATAAAGCAGTCATAATGAAGTCGAAACGCAACCCGGAACTCAGCACTACCTATGAGCAATAAACAAAAATCAGCACCATTAGCACCACCTATAAACAATAAAATCTGTATCATCAGCACCACCAGAGCCTCGCCCCAATCAACATCATTCACCACGTGGAGATGCGATCATTTTCTCAGTCGTTATTTTGACCCAATAAACATTTCTAGCGCGAACTTCCTACACGAACGTGTGCGCGGCAACCTATAGTCGTTGTAACCGCAGGGGAAAGTATTAAAAAAACTACAGACATATAAGACTGCTAACATATCGGAATGCGAAAGCACACGTATACGTTAGCGTATTCCCACAAGCTGTGCGCCGCGCTGAGCTGGGCCGTGCGGCCTCTCCGGAGTTTGTCCGGCCGGGCTCTGCTGGCTCTGCGGCCGACAGGCGGCCGGACCGCTGCGCCATGGAGACGGCTTCTCTGTGGGGTATCGTTCCCTTGGAACTACGCCGCGTACCAGCCAAAGGGGAGGCTGCTAAAAGACTACAGGCTTCGCTCCATGGGACATGGGAATTTAGGTGCCGTTTGGCGCGGCTTCAAAATCTGATAACGCCGATTCGCTCCATGGGACAGTTAAAGCTCTCACATTAAAAAAATCAATTAAAAAAAGAAACTGTTAGCTTCCTGCGGCGCTTTAATAATTTATCTGTTCATATGGTGAGTTAAAATAAGTTTTTTTTAATGGATACGTTTTATATGCGAAAGTGTCAATTTTTTTCCCCCAACGGATAACCCGATCTTGTCTAAACCAGCATTGTTTATTGTTGACTCAGTTACGACAATCACGATTGCTTCCATTTTGAGCTACAGTACCTGACAGAGGGAAAACGGCGGGGCGTGCCTCTTGAACGCCCAGCCTCCAGCGAGCGCTCCAGGCTTTCGACCGTGCTTTTGGCTCCGCACCCATGCTCGAGGTGCACGAGCCGCCGAAGCATTGTCGAAGCTAGAAAGCCCGCGTTTAAGAAGACACCACTGAAGTCTCCCCCCCCCCCCCCCCAAACCCCTCGCTCTCACCCTGTCAGCCACTGTAGCTACAAGTGGCAAAAAATGAAAACTCACTTTCTTTCCTATTTTATTCGCACGATATAGAGCAATGTCTGCTCTGTTGTATGGGCGCCGCCATATTTGTGTATGCTCACGCTATGACACAGTCTTTTTGCGAGACTTTCTTTTTTAATCGTTGCGCATATCGTAGTGCAAGAACGCCAGATATACGTAGTCACGAAGCTCCAAGAACACCGATGTTAAGAGTGCCGTGAAAAGCAAAAATTCGCAGTAAAGTTGTAATTTAACCTAGTTGGTACATCCCTAATATTAAACAGCGCACAAAACGTCGGCGGAAGAGGACAGTAGAGCGAATCTTAATAAATCAGTTGGGAGTCAGCGCTCTTTCGTTCTCCTTTTCTCTTCCGCCGACGTTTTGTGCGCTGTTTAATATTAGCGAAAATTCGTACTTGATGCGCAGCCCATCTCTTCGCAAGAACCTGCGTTTGAGATTTTTATTTCTCATTGTGTTATCGCGGGGGGCTAGAATTTCGGACACTCGTATATACGTGCGATATGAAAGAAAATCATGCTCCAATTTGCCGCGACCTAAAATGCCTCGACGATCATAACGCAAAAACAGAGAGTGCGTAGGCGAGCTAGTGGATGCTGGTCATGATGTATGGAATTTCCGAGACTGTGGTAAAATAGAGGAACATGGTGGAAGAAAGTTGCCCTCTTTTAACACAGTCTCGGATATTCTACATCATTATCATAACGCACACGCGAACATTTCTGCCCCCTTTGCTCCTCAGTGCAGGAAGACCGAAAACGTGCGTTGCACACGGCGTGCAAGTTCTTTTAAACCTTGCTTAACCTCGTGCGTTTCCTTACTCCCCAAACACGCTCACGTGCTTTTGTTTTTTCCTCCCGACCTCAACCATAGCCTCCTATATATACTGACAAAGCCTGGCAGATCGCCACGAGAAGAGGCCACCGAAATGGAAAAAGGGAAGCGGCAGACAACGCATGAGAGGAGAGAGCCACGTGACTAGCGCCCCGCTGCGGAGAGACGCCGAAACACACTTTTCCCGAGTGAACAAATGAGTTTCGGGTCCTCGCCGCTGCAAAAGCTTTGCGGTGATGCCAAGTTTCTTCGACAAATGGCTCTTTGATGCTTTTTGCTACCAGATCCTCGCGCTCCAAATCTGCGACCGAGCGCCCTATGGCTGCGTCGTCGAACTGCCTGGCTTTGTGAGTATAGAGGAGGCTATGCTTCAACCAACGAAGGTTCACACTTGGCTGCCTCGTCATCGCGCCTTCCCCCTACGTTCCCCGAGCGCTTTCTATGTTGCCGTTTGATTGGCGTCTCCTTCTTTCGTTCCGATGAGCGCGAAGACGCTTTTTGGAACAGTTTTTGCTCGCCGTCTATACGAACACGACCAATGTTGCTGTTGCGTTGGTCTGCAGCCGCGTTGACACAAGCGCTCTGATGACGGGGCAAACGCTTCTATCAAGAAACGCTGACGCCTTTCGCAAATTAGTCCGCGTAACCGACTCGAACCGAACACGGGTGTCGCCGTCCTTGAAAACGCCTCACTGTGAAAATGACACGCTGGGTTCGCGTCACTTGTCAGAAAGGAAGGCGACTGCCAGTGCCAAATTGCTTTTCCGTCCGAACCTGGCGTTTATTACTCTTCTTCTCCTATGTGAGATTTATTTACACTTCACGTCTTGGCAGGCGAGAGATCATTTTATGCTTTCTTTTTTTCTTTGTCTGGAAGTAATATGGCTTGCGAAGAAAGACGGGTTTTTTCCTATTCGGCTCCGTGCTCATAGTTGTGCGAAGTAGGCCGCGTCGGCCGCGAGCTTTACGTTTGGGATCATTCGAAATTTCTGCCGTAAGAAATCTATTGTGAACTATGAGGTAATACGATATTTTCGGGCAGAGAAATATGAGCTGACGGTTTCTGTGGGCACTTTTCTCTAGCGGCGGCATCCACTGTACCCCGCATTCGAGCGCATCGTTCAATCCGGATACACAGAATTGATGTTGCAGCTCGGCGTCAGCACGCGATCAGCAGCAATAGACTTCGCTCTTCGCGACTCCGTCGACTTACTACAGGGGTCGCCACCCTCGGGCAAATATGCCGGTCGAAAACAGGTAGTGCCCTGCACTGTGCCAGCCGAATACACAACGCTCGGGTTTCAACAGGCGAGCATTGGCCTCAAATTGGTTTGAGCCGAAGTTTAACCACTACGTTTTAAATCGACGGTGGTATGTTGGCGAATGCGAGCTTCTGGAGTCCTGGGGGGCTATGTTCGACAAATGTTTCGTTTCTCCTAAAAAGAAACGGAAGTGACTGACGTGACGATATCGCGTCTTATTGGTTAGTGTTCGCTATGTTCGAGCGAGCAGCAGAGACGAGCGTACGCGAAGTTCAACAGCGAACAACAAGAAGAACTTTATTCACTCGAAACAGCGGCTTATATCGCCACAGCTGATCGCGCCGACGCGGGGTTGTAACTGCTGACTCAACCCACGTGCCGAGCCCGAGCTGACGAGAAGCGTCTTATCACACATCTCCCCTTTTTTTTTTTTCTCTTCTCTCGACGTTTCCAGGCGCAAACTGTTGGGTCACGACGCTTGGAACCGTGCTGGAGGAACCACACATCTTCCACTTCGCGTGTGAGTGTGACTCGTGTCGTTGCACTGTGGTGCTACAGTCCTCTGATCACTGGAGGTTTCCGCCGACTCCGGGGCAACTTGCACTGTTTCTGAACGGTTTTCGGAAGTCGTCGCGGGCAGTGGGATTAGATGCGTCCGGTTTCTTCGCACAGAACTCTCATCGGTTTCGACCCAATACGACCTTGGCTCCGCAGGGCGCCCCTGAACGATGCCTTTTCTTTGGAGGTCTATGATCCACACCTCTGTTCCATCGGACAACTCCGCTAAGTCCCGAACTCCATGGCGTCGGTCGTAGTCTTTCTTCTGGCGGCAACGCTGCGTCTTTTCAAAAGCCGCCAGCTTCCGTAAGTCTGGCGTCCGGGGCTGAAGGCTTTCGCTCAATGTCGGAAGGGCCGTGCGCAGTCTCCGGCCCATGAGCAGCTCCGCAGGACTGAATCCATTCTTCAGTGGACTGGTTCTGTAGGAGAGAAGCGTTTTATAAGCGTCTCCCGTCTTTTTCAAGGACCCTTTTATTATCTTAACAGCCGATTCTGCCATCCCGTTGCTCTGATGATAATGGGGGCTAGACGTGACATGGCGAAAGTTGTACTCCCTGGCGAACCTTGAAAATTCTGCACCGAGGGCTCTCGAAAATTGTGGGCCGTTGTCGGACACTACCACTTCCGGTATCCCGTGCCTGGCGAAAATGGACTTGCAGTGGTTTATCACTGCAGATGACGATAGGCTACTCAGCGGGGCGAGCTCCGGGTAGCGTGAAAAATAGTCGGTCATGACCACCCACCATTTTCCCCCGAGAAAGAATAGGTCAATAGCGATTCGCTGCCATGGCCTATCTGGGAACTTTGTCTGTTGAAGAGGCATCTTTCGGTTAGTGCTCTGCTTAAGGCAACTATGACAGTTCTTGACGAGACGCTCAATGTCAGCATCGATACTCGGCCACCACACTGAACTCTTGGCCCGACCCCGACACTTTTCAATCCCGAAGTGTCCTTCGTGCACTATTTCGAGAACAGGTCGCCGCAGTGTCGACGGGATCACTATTCTAGATCCGCACATCAACACGTCGTTATTTACTGCTATATTTTGCCTCTCCTCCCAGTAGGATTTAATGCTCAACCCAACATCCCGTCGGCTTGGCCAGCCTTTTGCGCACAGCTTGACTAGGGCTTGACATACCGGGTCTCGTTTTTGTTCCTCGGCGATCTGTTGCAAGCTGGGGGCTGTCACCGGGATTGATGACGCCACCCAATGGAGGTAGCCCTGGACGTCGTCCTCCAGTTCAGTAGACTCCGCTTTTTGAAGCGGTGACCGGGAAAGAGTGTCGGCCACCGTCAAGTCCCGGCCTGGAACATACACAATGTCATACGTGTAGCGCATCAGGCCCATGCACATTCGTTGCAATCTTGGTGTTAGCTCGTCGATCCCTTTAGATCCAAACAAAGACACCAAAGGCTTATGATCTGTCTCCAGGCAGAATTGCGTGCCTAGCAGGTAGTCCCGAAACTTTTCACTCGCCCAGACCAAGGCCAGGCCTTCTTTTTCAATTTGAGCGTAGCGCCTCTCTGTGTCTGTAAGTGTTCTTGACGCATACGAAATCACTTTGAACTGACCTTTGTCTTGTTTTTGGCGGAGGACGGCCCCGAGACCGTACGATGAGGCATCGGCCGATACCACTGTCTCGCGGTTGGGGTCGTAGATTCCTAGAACAGGATCTGACGAAAGAAGCGTCTTCCAGTTCTGGAAGGCTTCCTCTTGCGCAGGGCCCCACACAAATTCCTGTCGTGAACTTATCATAGAAGACAGAGGTTGAAGAACTTCGGCCATGCGGGGCACGAAGCGGGCTAGGTAAGTAGCCATGCCCATCATGCGTCGTAGTTCCGTCTTCGAAGTCGGGTGACGCATCTCTGTCACGGCGGCGAGCTTCTGTTTATCGGGACGTACTTCGTTGCATCCGATTTTGTGACCCAAGAACGAAATCTCGGTGACATTGAACTCGCACTTCTCGCGGTTCAGAGTGATTCCAGCTGTCTGGACGCGTTTTAGCACAGCCCGAAGCCGTTCGTCATGCTGCGCTTGTGTGGCTCCCCAGATAAGCACGTCGTCCATGTGGCAGACGACCCCTTCCATTCCAGACAGGACTTGCCCCATGCGCCTTTGGAAATGCTCCGGGGCCGACGAGACGCCAAAGGGCAATCTGTTAAAATAAAATCGTCCAAACGGTGTGATAAACGTAGTGTACTCTTTGCTCTTCTCGCTCAAAGGTATCTGCCAGAAACCAGAGTTAGCATCCAGTTTGGAGAATGTGCTGGCTCCGCGCAGCATACCGATGGTGTATTCCACAGCTGGGATGGGATGCCACTCTCGCCGTACGTATCTGTTGAGTTCCGTGAAGTCTACACAAATTCTCACGGCCCCTGAAGTTTTTGGGACGACTACCATCGGCGCGCACCATGTTGTCGGCTCGGTGACAGGCGAGATAACGCCTAGTGCTTGCATCCGTTCCAGTTCTTGCCTGGTCTTCTGGAACAAGGGCAGAGGGACTCTCCGAGGGGACGTCAAAGCGAAAGGTTTCACTTCCGACTTCAGCTTGAGGTCATACTCTTCTTCGAATGTTCCAAGCCCCTGGAACACTTGTGCAAACTCTGACAGGGGGTTCAGGGTTTTGACGCTGTCGACTTGTGCAAGTACGGATAGTTTTTCTATTGCTGGTTTTCCTAGTAGAGGGGTTCGGAGGCCCCGAAGAACGTACACTTCTTCACGGCTGGTGCTCCCTGCAAATGTCATGCTCAGAGTTGCCATTCCAGATATAGCGAGAGGTTTCCCATCTGGTCCTTGAAGTCGGCGCCTTGCGGGCTGAAGTTTGGTTTTAGGACAGACCCGAACAAAGAGCTCTTCCGGGATGACCGTTTCGTCTGCCCCTGTGTCGATTTTGAAAATCACGTTGGAGGACTCGAGGAGAACTGGAATTTCCCACTTTGAGACAACTGAGTGAGATGCAACTCCAAGGAAGCCTGCTTCTTCGTCGACGTTATCAACGTTTCTCACATTTCTTGATGATCGACACACGGCCATGAAGTGTCCTTTCTTTCCGCACTTTCTGCAGAACGCTTCTTTCGCCGGACAGGATGCTCGATTGTGTAGCTCTTCTCCGCACCAGCCGCACTGCCTGGAGGAGTCGCCTCCGCTTGGATTCGAAGGGGCTTTCTTTTTGAAGTTTGCCGCCCTCCTCTTCCCCTGTAGCAGGCTGACTTGCTCGTCCCGTGGACCGTGGAGCTCCTCCTGCTGCTGATTGACGGTCTCGTGCTGTCGTGCCACCAGGAGGGCTTTCTGCAGGTTAAGGTCCGGATCGAGCTGCAGGGCCCTGGAAACCTTGTGGTCTTGGAGGCCGACAACAAGGCGATCTCGGATTAAATCTTCACGCAGGTCTCCGTAGTTGCAAGTAGTAGAGAGTGTATGCAACGCGGTAACAAAATCCTCGACGGACTCGCCCTCTTGTTGCGTTCTGGTGTTAAACTTTGCCCTCTCGTAAATTATGTTCCGTCGGGGAATGAAGTAGGCCTCGTACTGGTTTAGCGCGACTTCAAACTTCTTTTGTTCCGCCGGCTCAAGCTTGAAGGTGTTAAAGATCTCCTCTGCTTGCGGGCCCATTAGGTAGACCAAAGCGTCGACTTGACCTGCTTCGGGCTTCGCATCCAGTCCAGATGCCGTGCGGAACCGAAGAAATCGTTTTTTCCACGAGGGCCAGTCGTTAGGCGTTGCAAAGCTGAATGGTTCGGGCGGCGTAATTTGGAATGAAGCCATCTTACTTGAGGTAGATTTTGGTGGCGTACTTGTAGTCCTTCCTGTAGCCTCGCAGGACGGCTGGCTCTGTCGATTGGAAATGCGATGACCTTGGTTCAGGGTTTTCTACGTCCGGTATCCGTGGTGGCTCAGCCTGGATCCCACTTCTGACACCATGTTCGCTATGTTCGAGCGAGCAGCAGAGACGAGCGTACGCGAAGTTCAACAGCGAACAACAAGAAGAACTTTATTCACTCGAAACAGCGGCTTATATCGCCACAGCTGATCGCGCCGACGCGGGGTTGTAACTGCTGACTCAACCCACGTGCCGAGCCCGAGCTGACGAGAAGCGTCTTATCACACAGTTAGAGGCTGAAATGACGACAGTTCCTCTTTCGTCATTTTAACCCCTAGCCGGTCAGACACGATATCGTCACTTCCGTTTTTTTTTAGGAAGAACGAAACATTTGTCGAACTTAGCCCTCCTGGCCTTCTCTGCAAAACAATGAAAGTTGTCCTTCTACCGCGCTGGTGAACGTTGATAGGCGCACAGTCGCATAGTTTACGCTGTTGCGTACCTTACATTCCGAGCAGCTTACACTGGAGTCACGCTGCCCATACATCACGAAGTAGACAGCCTGGTTCGAATGCCGCGTGTCCAGTTTCCTTCTTGAACTTATTGCCATGCGGTATTCGAAGCACGGATCTCGCGGTGACTCGCGTTCGAATCTGTATGCAGACTGTCTTGTTTGTGGTGTATAAGCACACCCCCCCCCCCCAAAAAAAAAAAAAAAAAAGGTATCACCTAACGCCCTTTTGTCCAATATAATACATCCCAAAACTTCAGTTCGACATACAGCGCATGGTAGTCGAACAGACGGCCCCATATTTTACGAGGGGCTCGTTAACGGTTCGATATAAACTTAATACATAGCTAAAGTATGTATCAAAGACCACAGAAATAAAACACTGAGGTTTTCGAGCAGGACCAAAAAAACCCAGATTTTTTTTTGTAGTCAGTAACACGTACATTAGATATTTTAATAGGTTCCTCCACACGGCTATCAAGCCTCTGGTGAAAGTTAGTGCCATCAGATCGACGTCAGGGGGCTGTACGTCGAACTGAAGTTTTGGGGTGTATTATATGGGACAAAGGGTGTAAGAATACACCTTTTGTTTTTCTGAGAGTGCAGTGTAACCCCCCTTTAGGTAACAGGCCCATACGACAGTAACAACAGAGCTACGGGGAAAACCGTTCGCGCTACAACACATGAGAAAATGCGAGGCGCGCCTAATTCGTTTGTTCGTTATGGGTCTTGTTTTTTCCGCCCGGATTAGAATTTGCTAGCGTTTTCGTAGCTTTGGACACAACCAACGCAATTTCCCTCGCTTTACGTCGGTGGCTCTGGCTCCAGCCCCCGGCAACATGCTATCACGGAAGCCACACGAGACGAGCAGAAATCGCAAAAGGACCTGCTCCGGCCACCTCAGTGTTTTCCCGGTAGGAGTCGTCCGCTTTGCTGGAGTCGCAAATACATTAATTGCTCTGACGTCACTTGCTGCTGAGCTCGCAGCTTCTGCAGATTCGTGAAAGACAGTTTGTCTTTTCTCGGTATGAACAAGTAGAAAGAGGAATCACGAGAATGGTGCTATTACGACACGTGCAAGCCATATTACAAGCCAACGTCCTGGCGGGAGGGTGCTTCATGCGTGAAAGCATGTGTGACATGCGCGGGAAGGTTGCTGTAGCAGGCATGCTATTACTCACGCCTACTCGCACGATCAGATGTATAGTGGCGGCCAGACGCCCCCGCCCCTCCTTACAATCGTGTATATGACACCACAGCCTAGACTGAAAGGCATGCGCCACCGCCACACTGCGTTCCTTTCGAATTGCGTTAGTTTTAGTTCTTCTTTGAAACGTTTCCGCCTAGCACCCCACATTGTCTTCTCGTCTTCGTAAAATTTCCTAAATAAATCATCTACGTTAGATTTTAAAACTTCATCCTTCATGAGGCTACTGTTCATTTTCCGAAGCGATCATTCCCATCTTGACTATTTAATGTTTTACCGCGTGACCATAACTAACGCATGATCGCTAAAAGGAACGGGTTGAACGAAGTAATTGTCGCACAGCGGGACAAGACTAAGCGAAACGTAAGCCCTGTCAAGTCGAGCATGACTAAGGCCCTGAAAGTGTGTGAAATTAACGCTACTTTTGGCGGTGACGTTTGCGACGTCCTCTAACGCATTTTCAGCGACAATGTCGTTCAAATAAAGAGCACTTGAGTCGCGAACCCGGGTTTCATTAGCACGATCCTCTGGTGCGCAGACACAATTGAAATCTCCTAGAAAAATAACAACTCTTTCACATTTAAGGAACTCACTCAGTGCCTCAAAAGTTTTTCAACGTTCACGCTCGTTAGTCGAAGCATAAACACAAATAACGCGTCAGTCTATACCTGACAAAAAAAAAAAATCGCAAAATACAAAACGGCCAGGCGCACACAAAACCATGGCCGTTTCAACGACGCCTAGAGACCGGCGAAAAAACAAACAGCAACCCCCGGAAGTTCCAACAGCGTGTGAGACACGAACATTGAAAAGAGTTCGAAACAGTTGCACCATACGGTCCGTCTGCTCCAGGATTTCTATCTTTGTTTCCTGCAAGGCCACGATGTCGATCTCTTTCTCGACTAATAGTCAACTAAGTTGATACTGCCGGCGCCTCGCCGCAAGCCCACGGACGGTGATCGTGTCGACACGTAAGGGAGCTTCTAACATCACCGTCATTCAGGGAGAGAGGGACCTCATGGTGCTTACCTCGGGTCATGCGCCCATCTGTTCCGACTCAGCGCGATGTTGGCTTCTGCACTTTGCTTGAACAGACTACGAGCCCCCCCCCCCCCCCCCCCCCCCCCCCCCCTCGAACTCCGGCCTATGCTATCACGGGGGTGGCTTGGCTGCCGCCTTGTCGTCCGCAGTTGCATTCCCATTGACTGTGGAACGTCGCATCCATGGCCCGTTCATGACGGCGGCTCTTCCTGTTACCCAATACGTGGGGCCTGCGACGCTTTCCTCCCGCGTCCTTTTCGCCGTTTTCTCTGCGTCGTCCATGGGGACGTCGACTGCCGGCTGCCTGTTGACGGCATCGGAGATGATGCCCTCCACACCGGACGGTGTAGGCTCCTCCGTAGCCACCATCTCCTGCTGCCCAGCGTGCACTGTCTCGCCAGCATTTGGAGACGCATCGTTCGTGCTCGTCCCCGCCACGTTCTCGGCCGCAGGGAGAGCGTTCGCAACAGGGCTTGTTTTGACTGTAGAGCCCACCCGCGGCAGCCTCCTCGGCGTTGTCTTCGTCCATAAGAAGCTCGGGTTTCTCCAGGCCCCCCCTAGGTGCAGCAGCCATCCGCATACGTTCGGACGCAGTGAGCGCCCTCGTGGCCGAAACGACGGATGGCAGACATTGCATCGTGGGACACGACACTCCTTGCGGATGTGCCCCGTCTGCTGGCACTGGAGACAAAGCGGAGCTCTTCCAGGCACGACGACGAGGGCTATAGCTCTCCGCCCACCCGCAACTGGTGCGGGATATCGTCGCAGGTGATGCTCGCCTTGAGCCGAAGTACCGCCGTGCGCGTTATGGTGCCGACGCTCTGGCAGCCATTGACACGCCACCTTTCTCTGGCTACTTCGATGACCTTGCCGTACAGCGCCAGGGCCTCTCTCACATCACTGTCGGCGACGCTAAAGAACGGCCAATGAAGCTTGCAGCGAACGTCCTGGTGGACTGGGGTCAATAACGATGCATTGGCGACCTTTGACCGTCAGCTGTGGCGTTGCCAGCATTTTCTTTTTGCCTTCGTCATTCTTAAACGTTACTGCCCACACGGGATTCATCTGGTAAGCCCCGGGGGCCAAGAACTCGGGAAGCAAAGCCAGACAAATCAACGCGTCGCGAAAGTCCTCGACACGGTACGGCAGCCCCTCCACGTCCGCATGAAGAAAAACGGTGTTTAAAACCACAAACCCTATTGCCAAAGGTTTCCGAATGGCGTTGTAGTCCTCGGTGTTGTCTTCAGCCCTGTTACCGCGGCCGGCGAGGGCCGCTCAAACCGCTCCACGGGAGCTCATGATGCCACTGTGACGGTTGGTAACCCCAACCCTGGTCCCGGGGTTCCTTTTGGGCGAGAGCGAGTGAGGAGACCGGCGAACAGATACAACAAGTTTAATTGTAAGAAATTGGAGGGAGGGTCGGTGACTCAAGGGCTCACTACTTTGTTGACGACGTGCGCGTCCAGGCGTTCGGGACACCGCAGGGGCAGGCAGACCGGAGCACCCGTGCAGAATCCGGGCTCTTGCGTTGACGACGTGTTCGTCGAAGCGTTCGGGACACCGCAGGGGCAGGCAGACCGGGGCGCCCGTGTAGAGTCCGGGCTCCTGCGTTGACGACGTGCTCGTCGAGGCGTTCGGGACACCGCAGGGGCAGGCAGACCGGGGCGCCTGTGTAGAGTCCAGGCTGGCTGGCGATGAGTCGTCGCAGTTGCGTGCAAGACGCTCGTCAATGCAATTTCCGCCCCAGGACTCGGCACGGCCTTCCTTCTTTGTTTCCTCCCCTTGGCCGCTCACCACGCGTCAAGTCTTGATCGACGCGCTCGTCCAACTGCCCTCTCGCCGAAATCCCCACCGACGGCCGTAGAGTGCCCCTCCTCTCTTTTCCTCTCCTTTCCTTCGATTCCCCCATTGTTCCCGACGAGCGGGGAATGCGGGAAAGCCCGGGTGGTCCCTCCAAGGTTGCAGGCGCGCTGTTTCCTGTTCTGCCACACCCCGGCCCCGCGAGGCAGTCATTCTCGGAACACGTCAATGTCACACCCCGGCTTCACGAAACACCAGCCTTCTCGGAACTCGCGATCGTCACACTCGCCCCTACTTTTTTTTTTTGAACTACGTTCAAAACAATATTAATCATCTATCTCCAGAGTCCACCCTAACCACTCCAACCCCTCCTCCAATCAAGGGTTTACATCAATGTGAACGCTCAAGAATTTATAAAACCAGGCAGGTGCATATACAGAAAGATAAGCAACTAAATTTCTCCCTCAAAGGTGCACAGTCACAGGGTCGCCACCGGAAGGGTAGCACATTTCCCAGATCTCCTTTTCGACCACAATTTCTCCGCTCGAAGGAGGACGGACACAAGCAGTCTCGATCTCTGGTCGCGAGGCAGCACCCGGGACCTCTCGCATCGGTGGGACCAGAGCTTGTTCGAGCATCTCCCAAGTTTCGGGAGGTATATCTAACCCCGATTCCCCTCTAATCGTGCCTGCGCCGTCTGTCGTCGACCGAGGCGGATTGTCGTCTAAGGAAGTGCAGGAAGAGGCTGGAAAACTGTCTGCCAAAGGGGCGCCAGAGGAGGTCGGACGAGCGTCATCATTAGCAAGCTTCAGCCGGTTTACATGCACTGTACTCTCGGCTCCGGTAGCCAGCTCTTTAACTCTTATCGTGACCGGCGTAGCGAGCTTAACTACCCGATACGGGCCCTCTCCATTTGGGTCCCAACTTTTGCGATAGGCCCCTCCCTGGGTAGCGCACGTCCAGGTAGACGCGGTCCCCCTCTCGAAAGTCTGGGTTTCGCGATCCGCGATCATATAGGGTCTTCCGTCTCTCGATCCTGTGAGCAACGCAACGCCTCGCCAGCGGGATCGTGAGCCGCCTGTAGCCGCAACGCCAACTCCGATTTGAAGTCGTTTAGACTACCGTAGTTTGGCACTCTCGGCGCGTCGAGGATCTCGTGGGGTAGTCGTGGGTCTCGGCCGTGGCACTAAAAAAAGGGGGTCTCGTTGGTGCTTTCATGTTCCGCAGTATTATAGGAGAATAACACGTACGGAATCCAAAGATCCCAGTCCCTCTGGTCCCTGCTAACGAGGTGGGACAGCAGCCCCTTTAGCGTTTTGTTGAGTCGCTCCACAGCACCGTTCGATTCAGGATGGTAAGCAGTTGTTGTTAGCTTTCTAATGTTCAGGATTCGGCACGTCTCCTTCATCAGGCGGGGAACAAAATTCGTCCCCTGATCTGTAAGAAGCTGCTGTGGAGTACCGTGCCGCAGGACTACCTTCTCCACAAAGGCTCTAGCTACCGTTTCCGCCTTCTGGTCCTTCAAGGGCAGGGCCTCCGCGTACTTCGTAAAATGATCAACAAAGACGAGAACATATTTGTTCCCCTCTGTAGTGGTCGGAAGAGGTCCCACTATGTCGAGTGCCGTTCTCTCGAAGGGCTCCCTGACTTCGCCGAAACACTCCATAGGCGCTCGCTTCCTCTGTCCCGTCTTCCGCAGCTGACATGACTCGCAGGAATCGCAGTGTCTTTTGACATCCCTCCGCATTCCCGGCCAAATGTACTTTGCACTAATTTTGGCCAATGTCTTTCTGACTCCAAAGTGTCCCGAGAATGGGGCATCGTGATAGGCCCGCGACACCGCGTCAACCAAATTTCGTGGGATCACAACCCTGTCCTGTGCTCTACCTTCATTGTTTCCTAGTTTGCGTTTACAAAGGACACCTACGCTGTTCTTGAAGTAGTCTCGTTCGTCGGCGGTGTCGTCTGCCACCCTGTCCAAAATTTTCGCGAGGTCCGGATCTTTTTCCTGCTCTTCCTTAATACGAGCGCTCTCGATGACCGGCACAAAACTCTCAACGGCGCCTACCGTCGTAAAGGCCTCCCTCGCTCGACTGAGGGCGTCCGCATTGGTGTTTCCCTTTCCTGACTTGTGCTCGATTTGAAAGTCATATTCCTGCAACTGCAGGTTCCACCGAGCTAGGCGAGAGCCGGGATCTCTTACATCCATTAGCCACCGCAGTGGCCTGCAATCCGTTACTATTTGGAAGCGGCGGCCGTACAAATAGCACCGAAAATGGCGCACAGCCCAAACCAATGCCAAACACTCCCGCTCTGTTGCACTGTAGTTTTGCTCGGCTCGGTTCAGCTGTCGACTGGCGTAGGCCACGGGTTTTTCAACTCCATTCTTTCTTTGTGAGAGTACAGCCCCAAGTGCATATTGCGAAGCATCCGTCGCCAGAACAAAGGGTATCTCGAAGTCTGGATAACAAAGCACCGGTGCTGCAAGGAGTTTGTCTCTTAGTTCCCGAAAGGCCTCCTGCTGATCATCACCCCACTGGAAGGTAGCCGACTTAGATGTGAGCACAGTCAGGGGTTTGGCGATCTTGGAAAAGTTATCTATAAACCTCCGATAATAGCCAACGAGTCCCAAAAACTCTCTAACGTCCCTCACTTTCGTCGGCCTCGGGAAATTTCGTATGGTCTCCTCTTTCTCCGGGTCGGGCCGAACCCCTCCGCGGATGCGATGTGTCCGAGATATTTAACCTCCTGTCTCAGAAATTGGCACTTCGAGGGCCTCAACTTCAGCCCAGCCGCCTGAAACCTTCGCAGGAGGCACTCGATGTCCCGCAAGTGCGAGTCGAAATCGCGACTGTAGATGACAATATCGTCCATGTAAAAAAGGCAGAATTGTCCCACCAGCCCCTCGAGAATGACATCGGCAGTCCTCTGCCACACCGCTGGACTGTTCACGAGTCCCATTGGCATCCGGTTCCACTCGTAATGGCCTGATGGAGTGTTAAATGCCGTCTTGGATTTGTCTGTGGAATCCATTTCAATCTGCCAGAAGCCAGTGGCCAAGTCCACGACACTGAAGTACCCCGCACTGCCAAGCTGCGCCAGGGTCTCCTGGATGTCGGGAATTGGGTATGGATCAACTCGCGTGACGGCATTCAACTTCCGATAGTCCACCACGAGCCGAAACGATCCGTCCGACTTTTCAACCAGCAGGGCCGGAGCCCCCCAAGGCGACTTCGACGGCTCCACAATGCCCTTCTCCACTCGCTCCTTCACCTGATTATCCATCTCGCGCCGCTGGGAGTATGGGATCCTGTACGCACGCTGGAACACGGGGGCCGAATGTAAGGTATCAATGCGGTGTTTAATCACGTCACAGCGTCCCAGGTCCAGTGGACCCCATGCAAATGCCGGCACATGCTGGCGAATCACGCCGATGAGGCGAGCTCTGTCCTCCACAGCTACCCCCGTGAGGTTGAACTTAGTCACCAACTCTTCGTCTGTCGGCTCTGACGGGGGACTCGCAGCACCCACACTCATGACCTGCTTGGACTTACTGACACAGGCTCCATAAAAATAAGCCACTGTTTTGTTTTGGGGCACTATAAGCTCTTCTCGACTTAGGTTAAGCAGGGCTATCGGTACTCTCGACCTGTCATTCACCATCACAAGAGCCTCCCTAGTCTTGACTCCGTGAGTCAGAAGGTCAGCGGACTCAAGCACTCCCAGCTCCTCCTTAGGAATTTCTTCAGCCGCTCTCGCCCAGCAGAGAACCTTAGACAAAGGGGGAATGGTGCACGGGGATGCCAGACGAACCGGGATCCCCTCGCGCGATTTGTCCTGCACACCGCTCTTGATCCCCGCAGATTGCCAGTTCACAATGGGGACCTCTTGACCCGCCACCGTTAGTGCCCTCCGAGTCACCAAAACATCTATTCCTTGCCCAGAGAGAACGTCCTGTCCTAAGATTCTAACAAGAGCGAGTGCTGAGTCGTCAGAGATCACAAAACACGGATGCTCAAAGCGGCAGTTCCCCAAGCTCATCTTCAGCCAGAAAGAACCCTTTACTTTAATCTCATCTCCGGTGATGCCGTGAAAGCTTTTGTTCTTTTGTTCCGCGCACGGCTTCAGCTTTTTGTCTTTCATTCTGCCTAACGCCACCTCTTTTAGCAACGTGACCCGCGATCCCGTGTCCACCAACATTCTAAGAATGCAGCCATTCACTTCACACTCAACAACGGGGCTCGAGTCCTCTGAACACCGTACAACAATTATCTCAGACGGGCCCGTGTCGCATCTCCGTTTATTCTCCTCTCCATGAGGGTTAGCATGTGTTTCTTTTTGTTCCCTTTCCTCTGCGACCGAGCCCGCGCAGGCCTCTTTCTCTTTCCGGTCCCCCTCGTCCCTCTTCACAAACGGGGCGGTAGGGGGGCTTACAAGTTTTTTTGGAACCGTGTCTCGAGTACCCTCTCCGGACCGTGGTGCCGTCGGTCTATCACACTGTCGAGCAAAGTGACCAGGCTCGCCACACGAGTAGCACCTAAGAGCGCGGCGTCCTCGATTTCCGGATCCTCCGCGAGGACGTTCCTCTCTCTGCAGAAACTGTTTCGAGTCGAGCTAGTCTGTCCCTCAACTCGTCGATTTCGCTGGGCTGTCCCACCATGCGCACCCGCTGAATCCTGGAAGTCAGGCTCTCGTTAGCCTCCTCCTGCGTAGCCACCTCGACTGCCTCCTCAAACCGCTCTGGCCGACGACACAACACAAAACGACGAATTGGGTCTCTTAGCCCCTGCACAAACTGTGAGCAAAGCTGCTCGCTCATCAGCTCCCTGGCAATTTTTGCTCGATCGTCCGTCCCAGGTACTGCAACCCCGCCACGGTCAGCACGCAACGTGTCCGTCCCCAACGATTGCAGACGCGTGGCGTACGTCTGAACGTCCTCGTCGTCTCTTTGACGGGCAGCCAGAAAACGCTGCAACCTTACGCCGGGCAGCTCAGTGTCAAAGCGGTTCAGGAGCGCAGCCCTAAGGTCATTGAACGTCTTGGAGTCTTTCGCGCGTTCGTCGCGCCATACGAAATCGTAAGCTACTCCCGCTACCCTACATCTGGCGACTCCAAGCTTGTGCACCTCTTTCCATGACCCTGATCCAACATATCTACAAAATCCTGTACGGTCACACCTTTGCCGTCCCCAGTGAAAACCGGCACCATACTGCTTAAAGCCATAATACTAGGGCCCGAAACGGCTCCTGCCTGGTCCGTCGCCATGCTCGCCAAAATTAGTGGCCTCCGCACTCACTCTCCACCCGGAAGGGGGTGCCCTTCAAAGTTTTTTAGGATCCCGTCCGATAACCCAAAAGCTGAGGTATAGGCAACCTGCAATGCTGTTTGGTTTACCGCCATCTAGTGACTGAATCAAGAAATATTGGGTATCTCTGGGAGTGCACCATTGTTCAAACGTGAGCTTTCACTCTGGTGGCGCCGCTTAGCATAGTGTCTGAAGCAAGAAATACTGGGTATCCCAGGAAGCCCGAATCGCGTAACATGCCAGTACGGGGGAAGCTACGGTCCTAGCGGGCCAATCGGAACGTGACTACGTATCACCGGAGTGGGCTTTTACTGCGAAGAAGTATCAGGCTTTTCGCTGCGTCATGCTCCCATATGTGTGCGTTGCGCTCGTATGCGTAGCGCATATCGAAGCCGTCGGCACGCAATGTTGGTCTTATTGTTCACCCTTTGCCAAGTTACAGCAAGACAGGCTATAACCGTGGGCTCTCATTCTGCTGGCGCCGCCTGGCCGTTGCCGGCTGGCTATCCCACCGCTGCCACCAATGTGACGGTTGGTAACCCCAACCCTGGTCCCGGGGTTCCTTTTGGGCGAGAGCGAGTGAGGAGACCGGCGAACAGATACAACAAGTTTAATTGTAAGAAATTGGAGGGAGGGTCGGTGACTCAAGGGCTCACTACTTTGTTGACGACGTGCGCGTCCAGGCGTTCGGGACACCGCAGGGGCAGGCAGACCGGAGCACCCGTGCAGAATCCGGGCTCTTGCGTTGACGACGTGTTCGTCGAAGCGTTCGGGACACCGCAGGGGCAGGCAGACCGGGGCGCCCGTGTAGAGTCCGGGCTCTGCGTTGACGACGTGCTCGTCGAGGCGTTCGGGACACCGCAGGGGCAGGCAGACCGGGGCGCCTGTGTAGAGTCCAGGCTGGCTGGCGATGAGTCGTCGCAGTTGCGTGGAAGGCGCTCGTCAATGCAATTTCCGCCCCAGGACTCGGCACGGCCTTCCTTCTTTGTTTCCTCCCCTTGGCCGTTCACCACGTGTCAAGTCTTGATCGACGCGGTCGTCCAACTGCCCTCTCGCCGAAATCCCCACCGACGGCCGTAGAGTGCCCCTCCTCTCTTTTCCTCTCCTTTCCCTCGATTCCCCCATTGTTCCCGACGAGCGGGGAATGCGGGAAAGCCCGGGTGGTCCCTCCAAGGTTGCAGGCGCGCTGTTTCCTGTTCTGCCACACCCCGGCCCCGCGAGGCAGTCATTCTCGGAACACGTCAATGTCACACCCCGGCTTCACGAAACACCGGCCTTCTCGGAACTCGCGATCGTCACACCACGATCGCTCGCTTCGGCGTTCGAAAATGGAATCCCACACTAATTCAATCGCCACCCCTAAAGGCTACCCATGCGCCTTTTATACTGATCATATAAAAGGAGTTGCTTGGTCAGTGACCATCTTAACCGTGAACGATGTTACAAATATGGTGCTGCTTTCGTACCAATATTGTTCTCTAATATTGCTGCTAAACGTTCGAAGGAGTGTATCTCTTACTAAGAAGAACAGTACAGACAGTAATTATTTGTGACAGAGTATAAAACAGCTTCCCCATAGGCTCATAGCAGCCATGTTCTCGCTTCTCCGCATAGACTGCCACACTTTCCTCATGCGCGTCTCCGTCGCAACCGCATCGTCCCTTGCGAAAATAACACATAGAATACAAAAAGTAACGATAACAGAATTAACCTTTTTTGTCTTTGGAAACGTTTTTACCACGTACTACGTTGCTATTTTCATCCCAGTTAAACCAAAAAGAAAATAGAAACGCTTTCAAAGCACGTTCCAAAGATGCTAAGGGGAAGGACTCAAGGACAACGGTCAAAAGCAGCATGACCATTGCATCAACAATGGCGGCCCTCGAGTCGGCGCTGGCTTCTACAACCTGCTGGAACAGAGGATGCGATCGTTATAAAGTCAGCTCCAACCCTTAAACACGCCCCCTCCTGCAATTTTTGATGCTACGATTGTCTGTGGATACATCCCCCTGCGTTCCGAAACAGTAAGTGCGTCGCTAACGCTGGCCATCGGCGATGCAGCAGACGCCGCAATCTTGTCCGCACGTTCGGACAGATGCACTCTGTCTTAGGAGGACTAATGGCTGCTTTTGCTCCCGCGCGCCTCTCGGCTAGTCCCCGGTCGAGTGCAGTTATAATCTGTTGCAACCCAAGAAGAGCAGGAGACGGAGTGCTTCCCCCTTTCCACATAAGCAGAGCGAATGCTGGAGAGGAGGAGAGCGGACTCCAGCGTTTGCTGTGCTAACGTGTAAAGAGGGAACGGCCTGCTCTTCTTGACTTGCAGCGGACTATAGTCCTCAGCATATGCGCACGATACATAGCTCGAACCAGATGGTCTCTTCGGGGAGCAAATGGGAGTTAAGAGGAAAAAATGCTGCGGTTATACCTTTGAGACCATCTGTTTTCTTAGAGTGTAGCGGCACGCTGAACTGGCAGGAACGTCTTCTTTCATGATTTCTGCTCGTCTGCTGTGATACAGTACTTGTTACTTTCGTGATTTCATGGTGTCCGCGATTGACCCGGTGGCAACCGATGTAAAGCGAGGGAAATTGCTATGGACGTGTCCAGAGCAGCGAAAAACGACAAGGTTGCAGCTAAATATCGTGCCTCTAAAGACGTATCGAATCAATTTGGCCTTGTATTGTTTCTCGTATTATGCACGGCAAAGAGTTTCCCTGAGGACTTGGTCGTCACTGTTATGTCAGCGTGTCGCTTAGGTCGCACTGAACGCAACTCCATGGAACGACGTGAACCATACATTATGTTTTTACCAAAATTTGTCAGAACGGTAAAATGAGAGATTGTTTTTTCATGGCTTCCACGAAGGAGACTAAACCTGTGAAAGCTGGCTTATTCCAACACACTGTCGCAGGTTTTTAAGGCTTTGTGAATAAAAGTCGGGGCAAATCATTTTGAAGTCTATTCTTGCCTGCTCTAACCCAAGCGTTTTGCCTTGATCTGGAACACGAAGCCACGCCCTGTCTTCGGCGGTCATATTTATCAAGAGTGGCAACTCCTATAGCCAGCTGGAATTTGGAATGATGTGTTGCAACATTAAATCTAGAAAATCTCTGCCCGAAAATTAAAAAAAAATATATATATACATATACATTTACTTCATAACAGGGTTCCATTTTCTTTTATCCACAGAATCTGGCACCAAGAAATTCGACTTTGCAACTGCACGCAGTTGCTTTAAAAGTAGCATTATACATTTGATGACATTGTAAAATTGGTGGTGTCAATAGCACCTGCCATTGCTATTCTTTTTAGCCAGAAGAGTACCACAGGCACACCATCTTTCTGTCTTGGCGGAGCTTCGTTTTTTGTGGGATAAGCCTCTCCTAGAGATTTTGTTTTGCAAATGAATACACGGGGGAAACGGAGACATACCTAACTCTGCTCGCCAACGAAGTACGCGTCAATAGAGAGTTTTAGTACATCGTTCCTATAACGATACGATAACCATACGATACCGATCCACAGAACAGGAATGCGCACCTGTTCCGCGTATCGGTATCGCATGGTTATCGTATCGTTATAGGAGCGATCTACTAAAACTCTCTAATGTCTAATTAAAGAACCAAGAAACGAAACATCCTGAAGTTCGCTCTGCGCAAAGTTCGAGGTCACGCGTCACGTATCTAACGCTCGATCGGATCGTGTAGTTGGCAGCGTCCGCTACAGTATATTCGAAAAGCGAAAGATGTTCGTGGCACAGTTAAGAAAAAAAGCGCACACGCAAACGCAGATAAACGCACACACTCACACATACGTACACAGACATATATACACACGCAGACCCAGATATATCAAAATAAAGACAGAGGCACACAGAGACATGGACACACACACACACACACACAAACAAACAGACACGTATATACAGAGAACCAGACAGATGCAGGCATACACACACATACACGTATACAGAGGTAGAGACACGCAGAAAGACACAAACAAAGACGCAGACATACACTCAACAAAATCGTGTCCACGTTAGTGAGCCACGCTTGTTTCTTCCTCGCTTCTCAAAAGGACTGGAAACAGTTAATTAACTTCCGAGGCCTTGGCCCTTGTCCAAAGGACAAAGTAAAGATATAAAACGCTAGAAGAGCGCCAATTTAAATTTGATACTGTTTTGTAACTCTTCTCACCCGTGTCCAAACTCAGCCGTGTTAGCCAGGTTCGGTACACTGCTTAGAGTTAGTGGTGCGTTCAAGTTGTTGGGAGCTAAGCGAAGGATCAACGACTATTGATCGACTAGACCCGGCGTTAAATATTCATGTGCGCAATCTTAGTTGACGCAAGCGAGTGATTATGGGAAGTCGGTTTCACTTTATATGTGGGTGTGGCAGGGGCTCTAAGAGTAAGGGCTGGATTTTCAGCGTGCCTGCCGAAGTTCTCGTGCAGTGTAAGAACTGTTTATTGCGATACTGGCACGAATGACAATTGATGAGGCGGCGAATAACTAGGGAAACTAAACGTTTAATGGGGCGAACTTGTGCCGGCGTCGATGTCGGCGAGACATCAGGATCGAGCGCTGGGGCGAGATTGACTGTGGCTTGCCACGCGGAGTACCTTTTGTAACCGCGTGGGTTTCTGGAACATTCGGCCTAGAACGTTCGGCGCGTAGAACATTCTAACCTCTAATCAGCACCACGGTTCTTGAATTTACCAGAACATAACATTACAGAGTCAACAAAAATGTGTACCCGCGGCTAGGCATCGTACTTACATTGGCTTTTTGCGTGGAAGGCAAGCGCGATAACCGATAGGCCACGAGCGCGCTGCCTACTTTGTCAGCTGCACGCTCGGAAATATGTTCGGGCTTGTACCTTCAGCTTTTCTCGCAAATAAAATTAAACAAATCAAAACTACAAAGTTGTGGTGACATGAATAGATACGTCACGCTGTTACGTTCCAAGCCCCGGCGACGCCGTGCTCCATCTAGGGCACACTTACAGGGACGGTCCGCAACACCATCGCTTGGCAGAGACCCTCACGAAGACCCGGAAACAAGGCTTTCGAACATCAGCTGAAGTAACCAACACCAACGGGTCTTCGTCTTCCTCTTTCTTCAACATCAAGAGAAGCTGCTGCTGCGACGACATAAACCTCCGGGCCAATAAGAGTGGCTGCTGTACCTCATCTTCATCCAAGCCAGCAGCCACCACCAATCACCAGGATCCCGCCGGTGACGCAACATCGTCACGTCACCGGGGCTATAAAAGGGGGACCCGCGAACACGCGCGGCGGAGACGGAATGGGACTTACCACCGGACGCTACAATCATCTCATGTCCCATTAAAACATCGTCACCATATAGCCCTAACCCGGTCTCCAACCTGTCCGTCCCCCAGCCCTTAACAACTGGTGGCAGCGGTGGGATCCTTCCTGGCCCGGATGAGCGCAGCGGCCCCACTCCAGCCGAGGAAGAAGAGGTGTCAGCCGGCGTCGAACGTCCCTGAGCGCCCTGAGCCTGTGCCTGAGCACGGCCCAAGGTTCAGCTGTCAGTGGTACCTGGTCCTTCTGCGGACATCGGAACGACGTCGCTGACATCTGGCTGGTAGGACGGGCGGAAGGGCAGAGATCGGGTGGCCGGGTTTCGCGGGTATTGGGCTCGAATTTCGGGGAGCTGCCGAGTCTCCATGATCGTTCCTAGGTTAACAAAAATGTGCTTTGTTCTCGGAATTTGAGAGGTTGTAACGCCCGCAAGGCGAAGTGTTCGAAACAGATTCAATGAGGTTGAACGCTTCTCAACGAGTGACTGTTTGGTTCTGAGGCAGAGCCAGTTCTTAAGAGAATTGTTTTGACGCAAGCTGTGAATTTTGTGCAGCCTGGTAGCCACCGTGACTACTCTTACGGAAAATAAGCAGTCCGGCATGCAAGGAAAATTTAAATGCAATTTTAATATTACTTTAGATGCGGGCCTTGTTTTGCCCTGTTGTGAGTTTCCCGTAGGATTCCTTTGAGCCAAAGGTGAGCTCAACATTGGAAAAGGTTTCTAGGAAGGATTCTGCTGAAGTTTTCATGTTCTTTTGAGTGTAGTGTACCATAAGACGCTTAGAGTGCAGGTTTTATGTAGGGTTTGTCTTGAAGTACGTATTTTTTGTAATTTGAAAAGTTAGGTCGATAGAGTTCTGATAGACTATCACAGTACTGTTTGACTGACCCCCAGAGTTGAGATGGATCTTCGGAAACTAAGAAAGGAAGCGCTATTGGAGCTGAGCAGAGCCCTAGAAATTGATATTCCCAAAGCGGTCAGAAAAGGTCATCTAATCGCAGAGATAGAGAAAACAATCCCTGAAGATGAGATCCAGGACGTCTGGAATAGCATTGCTGAGAAAAAAGAAAGAGAAAAACACGCGGCTCTGGAGTTAGAGGAACGAAGAGAGAAAGAGATGCAGGCGGCTCGTGAGGCCGCAGAACAAGAAAAGCAAGCGGACCTTAGACGAGAAGAGCTAGCGCTCAGAAGGTTAGGACTTGAGAGCGGAGTTTTGAGCATTAACACTAAGAATTTAGCCAGTGGAAGGGAACCTTTTCAGATGTGCGAGTTAATGCAGCCATTTAAGATTGAAAACGACATCGGCTTGTTTCTAGTTAATTTTGAGCGAGTCTGTCAACGCATGTCGTTTCCAAAGGAGTCATGGCCATTTCGGCTTCTGGCACTGTTGCCTTGCAAAGTTGCAGAAGTGATAGCTAGACTCACAAATGAGCAATTTTCAGACTATGACTGTGTGAAGGCGAGCCTACTTAAAAGATACAAGTTGTCCACGGAGGCCTAAAACCAGAAGTTTAGGAATGGAAAGAAAGAGCCAACCCAGTCCTATGCTGACTTCGCTTACACGTTGCGATCCAACATGGTGGAATGGCTGAAAAGCTCAGGAGTCTTTGGAGATCACGATAAAGTGATAGAGATGCTTTGTCTAGAACAGTTTCTCTGGAGTATTCCACTATCTGTGATGGACTGTGTTAAATTCAAACCAGAGGTGACGACTGCCGAGAAAGCTGCGGAGCTTGCCGACGCATACGAGTTGCGACACCAGCTGAGCGACGACGATAAGCTTTCTGTAGCAGAAAACCCGAAAACCAAAAGTAGTAA
This sequence comes from Ixodes persulcatus, assembly GCA_013358835.2. NCBI lineage: Eukaryota > Metazoa > Arthropoda > Arachnida > Ixodida > Ixodidae > Ixodes > Ixodes persulcatus. Next base: position 121,546 of record JABSTQ010010439.1, read on the forward strand.
GTCCAAAAGTAAGAAGAAAAGAAAGTCGAAACGTAAATTGGTAAAGCTCCAAAACCCACAAATTGAAGATACTAACATCCAGCAGACTGCTACCAGGGGTTGTGAATCACGAAAACCAATCATATGTTACGTCTGTCATCGACCAGGCCACATTTCACTGATGTGCCGAAAGAGAAAAAGCTTTCTTTCCAACTCAAGTAAGTCAGGACTTAATACAAAACCTAAAGCGTACTCGCTTCCGCTCTATAAGTATGACATCCTCGAGCAAATAAAAGACACCTTGATTAAGATAGGCGCAATCAGGCAGTGTGAACGTAGATGCAGTTCGTTCACGAACTCGACTGAAGTCGCCACGACAGAACCCCGGCAACGTACCAAGTACCTTAAGTTAAATCCTGCCACGTTGGAACAAAGATATCAGATTCCTGCAGGTTGCGTCTGCCAGTAGGAGCGAAGATTGTAGTTGTAAATAAACTTTTTCTTAGGGTGCCTTAAGAATATGTAGCATCTGTCTATGTATATTGAGCTCGAGGTGAGTGATTTCACTTGCAGTATAGTACAGCTAAATCCAGCGTATTCGCAGCACAGTGCACGTAACAGCTTAAAAATGTTTTCTAAGGAGTTCGTTAAACGACAAGCGCATTGTCCTTCCTAAAAAGTTTACATATGGAAACTACGGGAAGTGGGGTCATTTTCTCTTTTGAATTTTGCAGTGTATTAACGCATCACGGGACATTCTTAAGGTTTGGCTCTGTCCAACGATCACAGCGGGTTGTCGATGAGATAGCGCCGTTTTTTCGAAATGTTGTATTCATGATCATTGTCAGCGTCATATCGGATGTTCGTGAACAAATGCGTGAGGGTCACAGCAGGAACAAAGTGAAGGCTTGACGGCTCTTTGGGGTTCGAGTCTGGTGCCTGTGTTCCCTGCTGTCTTGGTCTCTGTTCTTTCGTGTGTTCAGGATGCCCGTCAGCCGCGGCGTTCCTGAGGTCTTTTCATCGGCCAGTTGGAAGCTGGCACTGCTGAAAGAGACCACCCTGCCGCCGGGGAAGTTGTTACGTTCCAAGCCCCGGCGACGCCGTGCTCCATCTAGGGCACACTTACAGGGACGGTCCGCAACACCATCGCTTGGCAGAGACCCTCACGAAGACCCGGAAACAAGGCTTTCGAACATCAGCTGAAGTAACCAACACCAACGGGTCTTCGTCTTCCTCTTTCTTCAACATCAAGAGAAGCTGCTGCTGCGACGACATAAACCTCCGGGCCAATAAGAGTGGCTGCTGTACCTCATCTTCATCCAAGCCAGCAGCCACCACCAATCACCAGGATCCCGCCGGTGACGCAACATCGTCACGTCACCGGGGCTATAAAAGGGGGACCCGCGAACACGCGCGGCGGAGACGGAATGGGACTTACCACCGGACGCTACAATCATCTCATGTCCCATTAAAACATCGTCACCATATAGCCCTAACCCGGTCTCCAACCTGTCCGTCCCCCAGCCCTTAACAACGCATGCCCCTACTGAAACACTATTATTTTAATGAAAAATGTCTAACGTAAAATATAATATTCAGATATCAGTTATGACAATGAAAATGTATAATTTTATGATTTTACGTCACTGAGGAAGACACTTTTTCAGAAATAGATTTACAACTAAAAGTTAGTTCCATTGTCAATGAAGCTAATTAATTTAGTGTTGAAAAGTGAAGCGTGCCACGGCAAGCGACGGTCGAAGAAAGTTGGAAAGCTGCCAATTATATGCGCCACGTGCTCAGCCGGCTAAACAACAGACCTGTGAAAATAGAACAAAAAACGAAAAAAGTAAATTGATGAGACAAGAAGAAAGCATCGAGGGGACTTCGTCAGCTGCGAAATTTTCGAAAACACCATCAAGTAATAAAAAAATACGGTAAAAAAAAGGACCTAGCTCGCGAAGTTAACACGGCGTCGCTGCCTGAAAGTCTGAAACAGAAACGGATGCAAAGCGCCGAAAAAACACGAACCGGGACAAGAAGAAAACAACGACACAGGGCGCACTCTCAACTGAAGTTTATTCGAAAAAATGACCGCATCTCCACGTGGTGAATGATGTTGATTGGGGCGAAACTCTGGTGGTGCTGATGATACTGATTTTATTGTTCATAGGTAGTGCTAATGGTGCTGATTGTTTTTATAGCTCATAGGTAGTGCTGAGTTCCGGGTTGCCTTTCGACTTCATTATTACTGCTTTATGGTCGGTGAAATGCAGAGCCATGCATGCAAAGTTTAACGCGATTATATACGAATTTGACCGCAGCGCCCTCGCCTGTATAGACGTTGAGCGGCTACATGCAACGTTTCATCCATGACATTTCCAGCTCTTGAGTTACTGCCGCATCTCAGAGCCCCCACTCGACCCGCAGTCGTGGCAGAGTGGTTAAGGCGATGGACCAGAAATCCAGTGGGGTCTCCCCGCACAGGTTCGAATCCTGTTGACTGCGCAAACATTTTTTATATTTTTGTGAGCACGGACGCCGGACGGACGGAAGGACAAGGCTAGGCCCTAAGGAGCTTCGCCCCTAAAAGTGCACACTATTATTCCGAACAGGAACGCACAGTCATCAATCAATCTCTGCCCAGCTCAAGTTTTAAAAACTCATACTCATCCGTAGATAGGGACAAAGACGTTTTGCTGACGCACTTGTTTCCCATAGCCCTAATCTCAAAAGCCTCGTCTAGCTCGCGTGACACATTGTTTTCGTATTTTGCCAAAATGATTGTGCTGTTGAATGACGGGGTGCTACGTTTTTGTAGTTTGCCAATTGTGCTGTTGAATGACAAGGTGCCTTCTATTTGTATTTTGCCGTTACACATTTCTTGTAATTTGTCAAAATTTTGTGCTGTTGAATGACGGCGTGCAAGAGCATCTGCTGCAATGAACGGCTAGATGTACTCACGGTATCGTCCTTGTGGACGCTGCGAACAGCACAAAAGCTTTTGGAAAAATACAAAAACAAGGTGTCACGGGAACTACACGAAGCTGTTGAGATTATGGCTAGGCGAAACAAGTGCGTCAGCGAAACGTCTTTGGCCCAATCTACGGATGAGTATGAGTATTTAAAACGTGAGCTGGGCAGAGATTGATTGATGACTGTGCGTTCCCGTTTAGAATAATACTGTGTACTTTTTTGAATAAACATCAGCTGAGAGTGCGCCCTGCGTCGTTGTTTTCTTCTTCTCTCGGTCCTTGTTTTTTCGAGGCTTTATACCCTTTGCAATGTACCAACTGGCTCATCTAAGCGCATTATTTCTGAAACGGAAGTTACATTGTTGTTCAAAAGATCTTTACTGCACAAGGGATGTGGAGAGGGTAAGAGGTTAGGGGTAAAAAGAGACAGAGAAGAAGAAGGACTTGGCTGTATGACCCTATTCCAGAACTCCATTTGGTTGCGCCGCCTTGGCCCGCTGCATTAGTAGCTGTTGCTTGACCGGGCCCTCGCTTGCGAGCGCCGCATAGCACTCCTCTTCGCTTCCTTCACTTTGTGAAGTTTGTCAATTCTTCCCGCAGGCCCGCACCATGCGGTATGTGTTTGCCTTTAGCCACCAGCACCATGAGCAGGCTGCCAACGTGTATCTGTTCGGGTTCCAGGGTAGATAAACTCGTGGAGCAAAACATTCTTCGCTTTTTGACGTAGCGGAGGGAGTGACCAAAAGAACGCCGCAAAGTTTCCTCCTCCCTGCGCGCGCTCAACTTCGCAACTTTTGACGAAAAATCCCCCGCGATCCCTAGGCGGTGCACGAGAGCACGAGACAGCGCGGGGAGGCGAGCGTTCACGCCGCTCGCTGTTCGTTGTCTTTGAGCTCTCTAGCGCCGACAATCCCGTCATGCCTCGCCCAGGCGAGGAGCGAGAGCAGACGACGGGAGTTCGTCTGCTACGAGGCGGCATTCGCACAGCGGAGCTGAAAGAAAAAGTTGGTATTCTGCTCGAAATCGCGTACCGCGGGCCACAAACTCAAATGCGAGCGAGTTCGTCTGCTACGAGGTGGCATTCGCACAGCGGAGCTGAAAGAAAAAGTTAGTATTCTGCTCGAAATCGCGTCCCGCGGGCCACAAACTCAAACGCGAGCTTGAATTGTAAGCGTCTGATATTCCACGAAGGGAGGAATCGACGACCCGTGTTTTATTTGCAAAATTTGGGTCGCTTTGTTGCCGTACAGACGCTGAAACCTACCAGTGTGTAATGAAAGGCCCAGGACAAACACAGAGGCCGCGAGATCTCGCATCATCTGTGTGCAGGTGAAAAGTGGAACATTTTTCGACAAAGCTCCCACAGCAGAAACCTGTGACGCATTCACTCAGCGTCCGGGAAGGCTAAACATGGAGACGTTGCCCGAGGCTCAAGCACAGTCATATTTGAACGGCAGCTATCTTGCCCCGTCGTATTTTGTTTGAGAAAGCTCTCGTTCTCAATGCCCTCACCAGGGGAATAAAAAAAGTCTTACGAAACGTATTGCTAGATGTTCCAAAGAACTAGATTTAAGCAGTATCCTTTCAGTGGTTCACTCATAATACTATGCTTAAAACGAAGCAAGCTTTTGCGCGTACAGTGCCATAAATTGTTTCAAGTGTATGCTGTTTTGTAGTTAGCTGGCTTCGGAAACTTACGCCGTCTCTAGATATCTCTGACAGCCGAGTTCCTTAATTGGAAATCATCGCAAATATAAGTGACACGTTGCAGCAATCAACGCTTATAGATAAACGATGGCAGCGACAGCGCTCCCGCATTCCCACCCATCACGTCGAACAAAAAGGCGCTAGTTTCGGTTTGAGGTCGGTACTTTTCTACAACATCTATGGCGACAGCAACAGTCTGAACTAGGTGCATTCGGCAAGTTCGTCCGGGGCCTGTTCTCCGTGCAGCACTCCGCGGGTGCAATGCATTAGAACTCTCACAGTGCAAGTCTGGATCGCGGATCGGGAGCCCGTCACTGGCCTCACCGGCGGCCATTGCTTGACAACAGGCAATTCGCCGCGTCTGTCTAGTTCTCCCTTCGTTTTCGTCCTTGTTGTTTTGGCGTATTACACCATGAGGCAATTCACGAAAGTCTAAGGGAGAAACACGCAAAAATAGGAAGCTTGTACGCGGTGCTCGAGGGCGAGTATTTTATGACGTGCTGCGATGATTATATCGGGTGCTTGGAGATCAACTAGACATTCGTCAAACGTTCGAACATTGATTTAAAAAAAAAAATAAATGGGCCGGACCACCACCGACTTTACTGACGTCGCTTGCTTCGGTTGCTAAATAAACGGCACGTTCAGCGACTGAACGGCACGCTCCGAGTTTCAGTTTTTCACGGAAGCCCTCACAGCAGTTCAAAGAAAAAGCTTTCACCATGAAGTACTATGTACAAGCGGTTAAAACGATGCGAATGTCGCCAGCAAAGGCCTTCCAACTTATCGTTTGCTGAGCTCTGATGACTCCGAGATCACGGATGACACCACAATAACTCTCGGTAGCCCTTGTCTCATTAAACACATCACAGTTAACGCCCAACAAAGTCGCCCTCGACCCTCAACCACACAACGTTTATTTAAACAAGATTGGTATTCTAACGCGTTTAATATTCTTGCCCACAATATTAACTGTTATTTGCGGAAACACGATAGAAGTTTCATGATCGAGAACAACCTACTAGCGTAATAAAATTTAGTTTTCCCGTTTCTCCTATAGCATGCATTAGATCGTGTCAAGCGATGGCTGCCGGTGGTGCCGCTCGACCCCAGCAATACAGGCCTCTATCCGCGATCCAGCCTAATAAGAGATCAGTGGTGCCAGTGCTATTAGACATAAATCGTGTATTTGCATCGGTACACCCATACCGGCCGGATGTCGGGACGAGGCGCAAAACCGTACATCCGGCCAATATTGAAGCCGGTTTTCGGCCGAAGTTGCCTCGACACTCGCCAAGAAGCAACGTGTTGTTTCGGCGACTCGTTTGTGTAATTTAATTTTTCAGTCATTTTATTGGGTCCCGGGCCACCGTGTACACCCCAAAAAAGGAATGTACTGTGGTAATTACACCTTGACGAGAAGGAGGCACGTAGCCAGGATTTTGTTTTAGGGGGGGGGGGGCGCCCATGACATTGTGCTCTATGAGGGGGAGGGGGGAGAGGAGGCCCCAGCAAAATGAAAGATTTCGGGGGGGTGGGGGCGGGCCTTCTGGCCCCCCCCCCCCCCCCTGGCTACGTGTCTGGCGAGAAGGGGTATTGTAGTTTTACATCTTTATAAAAAGGTGTAGTGCATTATCACACGTTTTAAAAAACGCGTTTAAAAAATCACACATTTTTAAAGGTGTGAGGTTTACATTTTTTTATAAGGTATATTGCTACACTTATTAGGGGGTTAGTTATTGCACGGCCGCTTGATAAGGGACTCCCCTTGGGAGCGGCCTGCCGTATGTCTCGCGCCGCCGGTGAGAGCGATAGTTCTACTTTACCCCGCAGCGCCAGCCGTGGCGCTCGTTATCGGCGAGAGAGGCGCAGTCCGCCCGGCGCGGCCCGGTGTGGCTAGGGTGCCTACATGTTTCCGCTCCGCTTCCGGAGCGGCGGAAACATGTAGGCACCCTAGGTGTGGCTATTTAGATTGTTTTTCGTGAAGCGGCAAGTCTCATTTGAAACGAGTGCCAGATTGCATAAATGATGTGACAAATCTGTGTCGAATAGAAGCACATAATTCTTTCTGCGAGGAGCTCACTCAGTTGCAGGCTGCGCGTTAGAGCCGCATTCAGCTGGCAGTATGAGCGAATTGTCGTTTTCTTGTTCCCGTCCCCGTTTCTATTACCACTGTAATGAGTTATAGTTGGATATAGCTAGGCCGTATGATTTCCAATTTTAACCGATGCTCGAGCACGCTCGAGCTGTGCCTTTTATTTATCTGTGAGGGACAATAAGAAAGGGATTCCTCGTGCATAACTTCTGCAATATAAACTTCATTGTTCACGAACAGATCAAGGGAGTCATATAGTTTGCAAGCGGAATACCTTTCGTGAAAGAGGCTTCCGCGTAAGTCTCAATATATTCTCTAGAGGGCTGTTTAGGTCACCAGCCGAGTTAGCCAGAAGAGGCCTGACGAGCTTCCCGAGAAAAAGCTCGCAGAGTTCTTAGCTGTGGTACCGGTCTCTGCAGTTAGTACACCACATCAGCGGGCAGTCCATAAGGTGTGGAAGCTCAGCGCTCGAGAGAACCTTGCCAATCCGTCCAGAACGACGAATCTCTGCCAACTTAAAGCCCTCTCGACAAAGGTGCAGACGAGCTTGCACGGCCAGACAGCTTCAGGTCATGGAAAGCTGAGTCCTCTTTGGTCAAGGCTAAACACGAACTGATTTTCTCCGTCACGAGATTCATTTCCCTTAAGTTACAGCTTGCATTCAGGACACGTCACCTGCAAAGTTGAGCGGGTTCTACACATTAGACTTCCTTGCTTAAATCTGTCTTGAAATTCGTCGCAGGTTTGTCGCAGTTTTTTAATTCGCTCGTTCAGTCGTTTGGCTTGCATTTGAAGGCGGTGCGCGTTTTTCTTGGCATCTTCCATGAAGCCTATGGCTGTCAAATTGAATAACGTCTGACATTCTTCCACTTCAAACTCTTTTTGCAGGCAAGGTTCAATAGCCACGCACTCATCAACAGCTCGTCTTCTTTCTGCAGGGGACTGCATTTTGCGTTGTCGGCTTCTACCGCTCGCATGCGACGTGGACGCGTTAGGTGGCACACGAACAAGCGGTCTGCGTTTTTTTGAACCTGCTGGTTGCATGTACAACGAATACAATGGGAATTGAGTTGGCACCGCTGTCGGTCGCAGTACCTTCCTCTTCATCCCTACCTTGTAGTCCTCCGCCTTAAATGCCTATATGTACAACCTCGGCTTTCTGCAGGGAAGATAATTCACATAGCGCTCCCCTCTCCTAAGCTGCGAGAGGGAGCCAGGTTGGGGCAAGGTAAAATGTGAAGAGGATAGAGGAAAGGAGGTGACGGGCAAAAGTGGAAAGCGCGAAGTGTACGTCGGCCTTTAAAATGAAGGGAGCGCACGACGCTCCTGGAACTTGGTTGCCACTGGCTGCCCTTCGCGCTGCCTTCTCGCGAAATGTTCTTCAACCAGGCATCCCAAAATTTCTCTCTAGACGAAAGCTCGTGATAGCAGAGTTCCGGATCTCTCGCAGCATTTGACTTACAACGCGGCACGCAACAGTTTTTAGGCATCGTGTGCTCCGTAACCCATCTGCACACTTTAAAACTGTGCAGAGACAGACAAAAGGCGGCTGTCTACGTCTCTTCTTTCTCATCCATCAGTGGTTATCGCCATGAAACTATAGAAACGAGCAAAAAAACGATCGAAAACACAAACCACGCATGCGAGCACAGGGTAAAACTGCGATATTTTCTCCGCGCAAAGTGGTGCAAAGTTGGGGGACAAGCGATTTTTGCGGCCTTTTGCAACCGCGACAGCGCCTCGGTATCGGCGAAGCCAATGACGGGCAGATATTTTCTTTGGGTCGCGAAGCAAGAGCGCGTTGGGCGCCTTTTCTATACTCTTTTTCACCTTATGATGTACCGCAGGAAAGGCTACAAGCGCGAGCTCCTTGCTCAATAAGGCACATCTCGGCGGCACAAGCTCTCGTGCGTTAAGAGTAGCTCCCAACGCTATGAGCTCGCGCTTCTAGCCTTGTCTGCGGTACAACATAAGGTGAAACGGAGTATAGCTTTCAGCTCACGAGACCACTCGCCGATGTGCAGCGCCTCCACGGCAGATGGGAGAAGTTCTCCTCTCACGCGCGCTCTTTTGTTTTCGGAAAAAATCGGCAGGCCGCACCAACAGGGGGGATCGAGAGGCCGTGGTTATTGGACACCCCACTTACATGTATAAAGGTGTGAAAATGTTTAATTTGTATATACCTCTAACGGAAGAAAATCTCTTTCATGTGATAACATCGCGTGCCGATGAAACGATCTGTCGATGACGCGTCGTTCGATGAACTGATTTGACCGCCAATGAGTGACGACTGCCAGTAAAATTTCGGGGAAATAATTCTGCCAGCTGCCGGGATACTCGAACCTACCCAAGAATTATCCCGTTTCTTGTTTGTTTTCCAACATTCTGAATTGTATACCAGCTTATTAGTAGCTCTTCGGATATTGCAGAAAAAAAAAAAAAAAAAAGCTATGGCAGCCGCAAAAACTCTGACAGCCCGGCTCACAGTCATGTGGGAGACTGACAGGTGCTCGTCAGTCGCCACCATGCCTTGAAAGCTACCGGTTTCGAAGAACCGGAGCGCGCAAAGAACTTGTGGTTCCACGGTCATGGTAGACGCGATTGTCCGCCGCCTCATAGTCCGGGTGCCTAACGAAGCTCTTCGCAGAGTCAACGCACAACGGCTTTCGATAGCCGGTACTGTCGCCGAAAGTCGTCGTCGGGGAGTTGAAAGGCGTCCCCGGTGGTCTCAGTAGCGACGCCGACGGTGGCGGAAGATAAGCTCAGCCGCAGCGTACGGCACCGCCATGTCGACAAAGTTTAACTTCGCCTCGATCCGAAGCGAAGATCTCAAGCTCAAACCACGGCTCTCGCAAAGTTCGGAAACGTCACTTTGACGTCAGCGACAACTTCGACAAACGAGGTTTCTTTTTTATACAAACTTCGGAGGGATTTTGAGCGTCAGCAGGTCGCCTAGGAACAGTCTGTAAAGCATTAATTTTAGCTTGGCGTAGGGATGTAGGGAGAAATGGGCGCTACGTCATCGGCGAAGCCGTTCAATCAGCGGGCTCCTCGCGCCCCGCACGCGCCGCACGCGCGCCTCGATGAACTTTGCTACATTCTGCCTCTCTCAAAGAAATGAGCGTTCGAATGATTGACACCTCGCTCGTCGCGACGTCAGCGTCGCGAGAGTCCAATTAGCGCGTTCCGCAAACTTCGGGCACAAAGTTGTGCTTGACGAGTTTAGCGACCCAGGTGTGTAGCTTGTCTGGGGTGAGAAAGATATCTGTGTGCAGTCGTCGAAGGGTGTGCAATTACCCTTCCTTGCTTAGGGACGTGTGCGGCGCAGGAAATCTCCTACGTACAAGTGGGATGTTCAGTAGACATTTGGAGTGCGACCACCCGTCCTCCATGCCTGAGGCAGGAATAGAGTCCCGGCTCGGAAGAGAATCTCTTGCTGTGTCGTGAGCCGCCTATTTTCCTGCATGCCACATATGGCCTAAAGACCAGACGACGTGAACCGCCAGCAGCAGGTGCCCTCTCAGTAGCCCGGCCGCCACCTCCCCCACGGAACCCGCGGCGAAGTTGCGAACGCCCTGAGAGTCCGATATTGCCGCGAGCGCAGCTGACCAAGCATGCAGAGCGCTCGTGGCATAAGTCTGCTTCTGACTCTCGCCGAGAACGGTCGCAGGATGGCTGGCTCCAATGGCCCTTGGTGGCCGCGGACCTTTGTTCACTGAACCGTCATCGCATACCGAGGACTACAAGGTAGTGTTGCCGCCCATTCCAACGGGCGGGCATACTCTAGCGCATGCTTGAAGATAGCAGGCAGGCCATGTGCTGCTTACCACTGCAAAAAAAGGTTTTTGTGATGTGGTGGAAGATCCTTCTTCCGCTTCCCGAAGACCGAACAAACGTGAGTAATTAAGTTACTTCAAATGAAATTGGAAGAGCTATCCAAGTCTGGCTTCGAAATCGCCACTGACGCCTCAACAGACGATTATGACAACTCCACAGAGATCACTGAGAACTTCACGGACGACAGACCAGATGCACTACTGAACACCTAGTCCTATGTAGACGGGTGGGCAGCCAGTCAGATCTGTCATCATGCTTGCTATCAGAAACATGGAACACCTCGAAAGACATTCTGTTGAAAAACAAGAAATACTCGCATGCGAAAATGACACCACCTTAAAGGGTAACTGCAAAGAAAAAAACGTTTTTTTTTAAACAGCCTAATTGGAACAAGCATGTCAAAAAACAATTTTTCCGCGAAAAAACAAATTTTTTACAGCAATATTTATTGCGTGAGACTGATTTTAGTTTGCGGCTATTTCGTCCATTTTAAATCGCGCGCCACGAAGTTGGGGTTCCTGTGACGTCAACCCCAATCGGCTGCTATACTTCTCATTGGCTAAGAGTTTGATTGACAGCTTAGATCTTGGTTGTTAAACCAATTGTTATATGTTGCAATTTCCTTTCGAGCGGCATATTTTTACGTTTAAAGAATAACCCATGTGATGAAAGTTACTATTCTTTACAAAAGGTTTACAAAACGGGCACTTCCGTTTGGATTCATACCATAACAAACAAAAGCTTCGCCATTCTTTCATGGCCGCCGAAGACTCTGCTCCCGCCTGTCTCGCCTACCTCGACTAGTCGTTTCGCCGAAGTGATCAGTGTTTCGTGCTGACCCAGGTGCTTGAGTGAGACTTCCTAAAGTGAAGTAGTGCGTGTTTAGCAGCTGTCGCAGGTGTTATGTTAGTGATAGGAAGCGACGCGGGGTTGTGGCTTTCATAGCGCAGTTCTTTCGTTTTCCTCTTTGCTTGCTTAGCGTGCTTTTTGTTTTTTTGTGTTTGCTTGCTTGCTTGCGCGTGCAAATGCCGACTTTTCGGAGATGTCAGATGAGTGATCCCGACAGCGAGCCTTCCAGCAGCCATGTCGCCCCGAAAGGAATGCTATTTGGCTGGAGGCAATCGGGCGTTCGCGTAGCGACAAACGTGTCCAGTTACGTTCTCGTCATATCGCTCCGGAGGCCGTCGACATTCGCACTGGGTGCATCGAACGTCCGCGACTAGACACACAAAATAAAAAAAAAGCACTGTGTTCACTACGTAAAAAATGGTCTCAGTTCATGCATCTGTGGGCAGGTACGAAATCTTGCCGAAATTCATTCACACCGCACGATGAGCGCAACACGTCGCTGTGCAAACGCAGTCCAACACGAAGCATAAAAACGGCAGATTTAGGGCAACAATTCGGAGTTCATTGTTCAGTTACAACGACGTAATTTTGTTGAAAACGCCTGCAGCTTTTTACTCACGGTATGCGTCGGGAATCTTCCACATTTTGAAACGGAACGAAGGAAGATTTACTTTTAAAAACGCTCGCTGCGTCCTCCGGGACCAGTTTGACTGGATCAGCTGACGACGACGGGACTGAACCTGTTAAACATCAACCCCACAAAACCAATTTGCGCTTCGTGTTAGTGTGGGTGTAAGTTCCAAGCACCGCACCACACACACCACGAACATTTCAGCTGTTTTTCGCATCGCCGTGTTGCACCAAACAGCGACATCGCCGAAGTCAACGCAGCGCCGTCGTGAACCTTGGCTTGTGGTTGCGCACTCGTGGACCCTGTGACTCCCTTCGCTTTCAAAGCACACACGACGATTACGAATGATACTTTCCGTCTACCGCGAACATCACAGGGGCTCTTCTCCGGTCACGTCTTCGCTATGAGCTCGCAAACCGCGCAGCTTCTGGTTTAACGTGCGTTGTTGCCAGATCTTACCGGAAGTCGAGACGCTGCGTCAGGAGAGTGAGGGGTGGGGCGTACTTCTCCTCCGCGGGGGTCGAAAGAGCGGGAGTTTCAAATGTGGAGAGGTTCTGGCTCCGACTAAATTATGTCCTGTGGCGTAAATATTCCTAAAATAATTATTTTTTTCGCGGACCATTTGTTTTGTGAGATGCTTGTCCCAATTAGGCTGTTTAAAAAAAACACTTTTTTTTCTTGCAGTTACCCTTTAAGACTTAGCTCGCTACTTAGCCGATAACAACAGCCGTGCCTTCCACACATATTTCACTGATATATTTCGCCACACAAGAGTTCAGCGGAAAACGCACTTGAGGCCGCTGATCAACACTTAAAATGATAGCACGGTGTGCAAGGATTGCCTGGACATGTACGTCAGGTATATGAATGTACTTTTGAACTGCTTCGCCAAGCGAGCAAACGAACAACCTGCCAAAGTCACTGGGAAAATGCGAAAGCAAAAAAGGTCACACACTGCTAGCACGAAGCAGATTGCAGCGTGCGACTCTTAATTACCAGACAATGTGAGCTGAACTACGTTAATCCTTTCCTCTGTTTTGTTCTTAGTTCCCACCAACGACGCGAAAGCAAATAAACAAACGTGTAACGTGCAGCTAAAAAAAAAAAAAAGTCCAGCTCTTTTTTTTTTAAGTTTCGTCGTGTTGCTTCCGCTTTGTTTGTTGTGGACTCAACACCAACGGCGAGTACCACCTGCTAATTTTCAATTCTCCTGCCGACGCCCCGTGCGATCGTCGATGTTATGGTGGTCTTTGCTGGGTGATTTGTATCTTTGTATCGTCTGCTAACTTCTTTCTTTTATTCGCCGTTGTTCGCAACTGTTCTCGATTTCTTTTTAATTTCGTCTGGGATGAGGACCCCATCTTTTCTGCAAAGTTCGGAAATTGTTTGCACGGTCATTTTTCTCCTTACGTTTTCTTTTTCGTGATGCTGCAGAGGACCTGGTACGCTTGCTCTGGTAATTTTAACATGTTGTTCTCACACGTTTTAATAATCAACTATTCAGATAAGAAAATTGCGACAGCGCAGTTTATAACGGATAAACAGCAACCTCTTACGACGTAGGTTGAGTAGCTAAACGCCTTTCTTCCGCTTCCCAGATGCATTTCAAACGCGTGTGATCTCCCTGAGTGGTGTTTGAGACTCTAAATAAACTGCTCTATCTTTGTTTCTGCGCGCGTTGTTATTTGATTGTCGCAGCAGTTGCGATCAGCTAGTGGACTCCGCTTTGCAAGCGGACTGACCGTAATTATTTGTTTCTGCTGTTGAGGTGACGGAACGGGGCACGCAAAGCTCGAGGACGTCGCGGAGCCTATACTTTTCCATTGCGTCGTCTGCTTCGGTAGACTCGGAGTCCGCTTGAGGCGCCACTGTCACGTTCGCCGCCGCTCCCATGGGTTTTCGGAGGAGTTTCCAGTATTGGCGAAGCTATATCGTATTTGGTGCTATTGGCGACGAGCGCGATCGAAAGCGGCGCTGTGGTCGGCCTTCCATGATTGTCCTAATGCTGACTATGACGTCAGCAAAGGATTTCCCATCGACGGAAATAAGAGGAATGGAAAAACTTCAATTTTGACGGTGTTGGCAGTGTTGGTTTGAGAGTGTATGATTTCAAGCTTCCACCATGCTCTTTACAAACACCTTCAAACGTTTTGTTCACAAGGTAATGACGCCACGAAAGGTAACCATAGGAGGACGCCACCAAAACTTCTCGCCGCCAATAGCCACTTCTATACTCACAAAGCCTGGCAGTTCGACGGTTTGGAGCGCGAGGATCTTGTAGCAGAGAGAATTTCTGGTATTCAGCGGACAGCTTCTGCAGCGGCTAGGACCCCAAACATGGTTTTCAAACCCGACAAGAAAAGGAGCGGTAGCGCGAAGAACGCGAGGAGCACGAGCGGACATTTCATCGCTCGATAGAAGTGTGTTTCGGCGTCTCGCCGCAGCGGGGCGCCCCATAGATGCCTCTCCTCTCATACGTTGCCTGCCGCACTACCTTTTCACTTTTGGCGGCCGCGTCTGGTGGCGACCTGCCTGGCTTTATCAGTATAGAGGAGGCTATGACAGGGCATACAGCAAAGAACCCTGCCGAAAAATCCAGTATAACTTTTCACTTTCTGGATTATGGAACTGGAAATTTTTTTTCTGGAAACCCGAAATCTAGATTGTAGACAAAGGAATAATTTCTGAAAACCTAAAATCCAGATAGACTCCAGATAGATTCCAGATAGATTTCCAGTTCCATAATCCTGATAGCGAAACGTTATACTGGGTTTTTTGGTAGGGAATGCTTCACGAGACTCGCGATGATGCGCCCTTGTATCCCAACAAAGCGCGCCTTCCTCAAGGATTCGGCCAGCGCGCAAAAGGAGACGAAACGAAACAAACATAAAGACAAAACATTTCTTCATTTGGCGACAAGGAGGTTAGAAGACATGGAGAGGGCGCGACGTCAGCACCGTAGATTCCGCAAGCCGCTTCCTTTCGACGCTCGCCCCTTTCTCACCCTTTCTCATTCCCGCGCGAAACCAAAACTAACCTTCCGAAACCTCCTCAACTGGAGGCCCCTCTTCCGTGATTCTCACTGTCTTTGATGGTTGGTATTGGCATCGAGACTCAGATTGAATTGTGTGGAAGCGTGCTTTTGTTTATCCATGGTTCTCTATGAGGCACGAGATGATTCAATCTGAAAAAAAAAAAAAAATTGGGTTGTGTGTATGTTTATACAGCCTAGAACTTGGTCTGCCTCAACGGGCGACGAGTCTCCCAGCTGTAGATGAGCAATTTAGCCAGTGCAGTACAACCGCTAGCCTGGGGTCTTTAACGTGCACCACGCAGTAGTGGTACACGACCGCACGCCGGTACGATGCTCATCCAGGTCGAAACGGGCAGCAATGGGGAATAAACCCAGGATCCCTGGGTTCTGCAGCACGAGCTTTCGCTCCACGTGCTCCGAGCTGGTGTGCGCTAGCCCACTCGGCCACCGATCCCCCCTGATTCAATCTGACCACAATGCGGGTGGAGACAAAGCATCCACACTAACGGCACAGAGCACGGGCAAGGGTACAGCCGTTCATTCCAGTGCGCGAGCGCCACATTGGTGCCTCCCATGGCTTTAGCCTCGCGTGCGTAGCGTTCGTCGAGCTCCAAGTAAGTGTAAAACAAAGCGTAGTTCTGCTTTTCACCATATGAGCCATGTCGATCGAATCTCGAGGCGAATACAGCCAAGCACGAAAGAGCTTGCTGCGAGAAAACGCGGTGCATAACGTAACGACACACTAGAATATAAAATCTCCAGCGGCGCTCGACGAGTGCGAGTATCCGTGGCGTTTGGTTCCGATCGTCTTTCCTGGAACCTCGGTAATTATCAGCGATCGTCGTTAAGCTTTTGTGAACACTGCGAGAAAAAAAAAGCAGAGAGTCGATAGGTGCGCTGTTGGGCACTCACGTGAAGCACGATCGCAATAAATTTGCTCGTGTACGTCGTTGGTGCTTGCGTCGGTGTTCATCGCAATGGACCTCTTGGCGAATATGTGCTGCCACCTAGACCGCGAATCGGTTCGAGACTAGGTGACTGGAAAACAACGCGCGCCCAAGGCCTCTCCCACCCGTTCCACTCCCAAAACGTCAGCTACATCCTGTTCACCCATTGAGGCGATGTGACCTAGATACGGTTCCCCCAAGCTCACCTTTGTCCCCATCCTGCGTAATCTTCCGCCCCGAGGTCGACACAACGAAACCGCTCAAAGGCGAGAAATGCAAGATGGCGGTTTGTTTGGAACTAGATACTCTCAAACCCAGGCGCATGAAATACTCCGCGCATGCGCACCGCGTATTTCTAAAAAAGGTCCATTGAAAAAAAAAAATTAAACGCAGATTGCGTGTGACTCAACACATGCACGAATTAACTTATTGGAAGTTCCTAATTTAGAAGTAACAAGTGTGGGGCTCTGGAGAGATATTGCGACTGCCGGAAAATACGTAACTCGGTTTCACACTTTGCGTATGGTGTCGATTTAGCTGGCTTTGAGACGTATTAGCGGCGAGAAGTTTTGGTGGCGCCCTCCTGTGGTTCCCCTTTGTGACGTCATTACCTTGCAAACAACAAGTTCGATGGTGTTTGTTATTAGCATGGTGGAAGCTTGAAATCATTGCGCTCTCAAAGGAACACTGCCAACACCGTCAAAATTAGAGTTCTTTCATTCCTCTTATTTCCGTCGATGAAAATCCCCTTTCCGACGTCATAGTCAGCGTTCGGCCAATCGTGGTAGGCCGACCACAGCGACGCTTTCGGTCGCGCACGGGGCTAATAGCCGGCCGACGACTGCGCGTCAACTTCCTTTTTGTTGCAATTTAGTCTCCTTATTTTTGTTTTCATGCAGGGGGATCGGTGGCCGAGTGGGCTAGCGCATACCAGCTCGGAGCACGTGGAGCGAAAGCTCGCGCTGCAGAACCCATGGATCCTGGGTTGAATCCCCACCCCTGCCCGTTTCGATCTGGATGAGCATCGTACCGGCCTGCGGTCGTGAATCACTACTGCGTGGTGCACGTTAAAGACCCCAGGTTAGCGGTTGTACTGCACTGGCTAAATTGGTCATCTACAGCGAGTGACTCGTCGCAACTTTAAATGGCTGACCAACTACACGCTGTATAAATATCCCCGCAACCCAATTTTGTTTTCATGCATATGTTAGCACAACATGTGTTGTGCTTACTGGGCAGCGTGAGTAGCTCGTGCTCGCGCCCGATGTACTTTTGTAAGTAATAATTATATTTGTCTCCATCACCCGCACGTCCCAGATGTTCATTCGGCACGCTCTTTTCATCTGCTTTGAAGTGTAAAGAGTCACGGAGTCCGCACGCCCTGATCCTCTTCGATGGGGTCGTCATTGCCACGACGGTGACCAAGGAACGATGTCTATCGCTTGCTCAGTTTGGTGAGCCCGGTAGTGTCGGAGGATCCCTAATTATTTTGCGTTACTGCAAAATTCATAATGTAATGCGCGAGGGCCTTACCGCTGAAAGAAAATACCCGCGAAAGAACAGCCTGTATCTCCTTTAAACAGCACGCACATACTTTGCCCAAATGTAGCGCCAAAGGTTTGAACCAGATGCCAAAGTTTCAGCACTAACTGTTATCTCCTTCAAAACTTATAAGTAGGCCGTATACTTGCCGGTTTTAACCGAAAAGCACCGATAAACATCCGCCTGGAAATAAAAAAACTGTTCAAACCGAGAATACCTGCTTTTGGATATTTTCGTACACGCGGCCAGGCACGTAGCCAGGATTTTGTTTCGGGGGGGGGAGCCCGCCCATGACAAAATGCTGTATGAGGGGGAGGGGGGAGAGGAGGTCCCAGCAAAATGGAAAATTTCGGGGGGGGGGGGCCCACGCCCCATGGGCCCCCCCCCCCCCCTCCCCTGGATACGTGCCTTCAAGCGGCAGTTGTTTTTCACTGAAAACGTCAGATGTAGACGTTCGTCAGACTCGGTCTTTAATTTTTTTTTTGTGGTCGTCGTTTTGGGTATTTTCCCGACTTACCCGAGGTGTTCGCAAAAAAGAAAATCTGTACTGCGGGAATTGTACAGACACCATAGGATTTCCCTCACTATCGATGTGACACCGAACTTCGTGGCCGAACAGCGATTGGTGTACTTGTGACGTTCTTTGATTTTGAGCTTCTCCGTCGAAGGACCTTCATGGCAGATCTTTAGGTCCTCCGGCAGTGTAACGCCGTTGCCGTTGGGGAGCTTGTTCGAGACGTTCTGGGGAAGCTTGGGAAGCGTTTTCGTGTTGTGCGCGTCCTTTCCTCGAACGAACTAAAGCATCATATATACACAAGCTGCACAGAGACATCAAGCTATCTCATGACGACTTGGTGGCGTTACACTTCAAAGACACATGCCATCTCCTAAACATCACATTCGCCGAAGGCATGAAACTGGTTTAGTTCGACGTCGTACAGGACTTCGTCGTTCACTTCCTTTCTCTCCTGAAGTGTTCGCGAGAGTTACAGCGTAAGTTCAATGTTCTTTGTAATTCTATTAGCTTTGAACCAAAGTGTCTTTTGACAGTGATCCCCTCACGGTCGTTTTCATTTTACGAGGCACTCACCGATGTTTTGTATTACTGGCGACCAATTCTATCCTTCTTAAAGAGTAGTGACACGGTAGGTCAGAACTGCAGGTGGTTGATCGAGTTTATCTCAAGTCCAGAGTCCTCAAATGAGCAGCCTATCAAAATGACTTTCATCCGCGAGATGTCGAGCTTGCTACTTGTCATTGAGAAGGTTCTGGAATGGAAAAAAAGAAAACCCACCGTGAACTAGGTTATTGTCTTCTCGGCGTAAAGCTAGCAACTTTACTGTAAAGATAGAGCTATGACAGTGGTTGATGCGCTTCTGAACATGACTGAAGATGCCCTAAGGTTAAATCTTGTTGCTTCCTTTTCTGCTTACAGCCACGTGACCGAAGATAAGTGGCTCAGGACTGTTTCGCGCTACATCTCTGATGACCTGCGGTTCACGAATGACTCGTTCTGGATTGGCGTACAAATAGTTGATCCTCGCATCAAGATGGAGCTGCCTGATGAATTTGTTCACTATAAAAGCATCTACAGGCTTGTCGTGCACGATGAATGTAAGCTCAGCGTTCTGGAAGCTGAGTTCCTCCATTACCATCAGAACGCCATCAATGCCATTACTGACCCTCTGCTGTTTTGGAAGCTGCATTCACCAGACTAACCAGTACTCTCGCATGCCTCTTTGGGCATTTTGAGACTTCCCGTGTCTAGCGCAAATGTAGAGCCCGTGTGCTAGAAATTGCGCGTCGTCAACAGAAAAAAGGGGGGGGGGAGATGACAGATGCTAGCCTTGGGATCTATGGTTGCATAGATTACATTAATGTAGTATGGAGATCATTTTGTATCAGATTTAAATAAACGTTAAACCGTTTCTCGTCTTCATTGTTCGTTTCCATTCGACTTTTTTTGTTTCATCGATAAAGGGCGTTGAAGCGTCTGCGCTAGACAATTCCCCACAATGCACTCGTATTTCGGAAATAAATAAACACCGATAAACATCCACCGATTTTTGACATAAATAAACGCCGGAAATTAGAGGGATTAGTTAAAAGTGAGTGAGTGACTTTCTCAAATAAAATTCGGTCCCATTTTTGCTCGTTTTCGGAAACTTTCACCGTAGAGCTTCATGTATTCGAAAGCTTTGTCGGTTGCTATTTTCCCATTCAAAAATTTCACAATATCAGTGTTAACCTTTAAATAAGATAAACGGTAAGTTCTGAAAGTTTTGCATCTGCTTTTGACCTCTAGCGTTACATTTGCGTGGAAAATGAACGTTCGTTCATGCTTGGTTTATGTTTGCGGTGAAAAAAAAAAACAACCTTGTAAACTTTTTCTGGGAAACCATGTAGAATACTGATGGTGAGAAAATGACTGAATGGTGTTGCGTCGTCTGCACGCGGGAAAAGGGCACATGGCAAGCGGGGAGCAAACTAGGCGCGCGATTGGCCGGTTGACAGGCGCGCGTGACCGTGATTGCCGTGATTGTTGAGAGGGAAAGAAAAAGAGAAAGTTAAAAGAAACTTTCGGCTTGAAAGAACTAAAAAAAAAAGCATGGTGTGCACTATCTTTCTATATGCGCCACTTATTCCAGCAGGAGCTTTGAATCTTGGTTTTTGAAATACCGGGAGCTCCCGAGAAAAGAAAACCGCGCTTTTCTGGCAAGGGTAAATAATCTGAGTCGCAGAATGCTCAAATTTGTGAGAAAGTGACGCTAGCGGTTGGGATAGAACGGTAAAATTTGAAATTGAGAGCACGATATTACCTGGTTCATAATATAACTGAGACGACCAAAAACTGAAATATGGTCGCCTGTACCATCTCTTTCAGTTTATATAAAAAAAAAACACATCAGAAAGAAAAAAGGAAGCAATATTTTCATTCTTGCTGACAAGAATTTTTCGCTGATATGAAAACCACATGTTTCCAAATTCTAACTTCTTGTTGTGATAATGTTGTCACGAATGACGAGGAGACGAAACCAAGATGTGTTAGGAAACTGAGACGTTTCATGGGGCGAACTTGCGCCCAAAACAAACATTTCCCGCGAAATCTTGCGGTAATTTCCCCCACTAAATCTAGCTGAAACTTTTCCCCGCTAAATTTAGCGGGGTAAATTTTCCGCTAAATATAGCGGGGAAACATTTTCGCTAGATTTAGCAGGAAAAATTTTCCGCTAAACTTAGCGGGGAAAATTGTTTGCGAGATTTAGCGGGGAAATTTTTCCGCTAGAATTAGCGGGGAAATTTTACGCTAATTTTAGCGGAGAAAATTTTCCGCTAGATTTAGTGGGGAAAATATTCCGCTAGATTTAGCGGGTAAAATGTTCTGCTAAATTCAGCGGGGAAAATTTTCCGCTAGATTTAGCGGGGAAATGTTTCCGCGAGATTTAGCTGGGAAGTTTACCCATCATGCACCGCGCTGTTACGCCGACGCCGAAGGCGCTCAAGCCGGAAACGGGCGCCTAAGAGCTGCACTCTAAAAGGAAACAGAAGATAACAACAGAGAGTCGCGGGCGTCAAAGTCGGCTTAACAGCAGGATCGAACGCTGGGGCGAGACTGACCGCGGCCCGCCACGTGGAGCCCCTTATGTACACGCGTTGGCTTCTGGAACAATCGGCGTAGAAGGTTCGGCGACTAGAAAATTCGGGCCTCGAACAAGCATGAGGGTTCTCGAATTTACCAGAACATTAAACTGAAAGAATAAATAAATGACACGTAACTCCCAGGAATCAAACCCTGGCAACACCACCTAGATTTAAAGCCGCAGCGCTTCCCTCTCTCCCTTCAAGGAGCGTAGGCATGAATAGGCTGAACTGGTAGTGCGCTTCTCCGCAAGGCTCCCCTTGACAGTTGGCTTCTTTTCAATGCACGTTCTCTTTTACTTTTCCTTTCTGTCTACACTTGACGCGGCGCAAAAAAAAATAAAGGCGCCACGGCGTCGCGTTTTTTTTTTCTTTCTCCCCAACGGTCGTCCGTCGAGTTCCTTTCTTCGACGGCTTTTTTAGTTACACCTGCGGGTTGGGTCACGTGACAATGAGGCTGGAGGAATCAACTAGAAAAACTCAAGAAGCGAGTAGGTTTTTTGGACGCCGAGGGTCGGAAGTTCAACTCTCGAGTGAGATCGAGCACATTTTGGAATACAACACAACCGTGGCCTCGTGTGTGAACGTGAACGTTGCTTTTCGAATGTCGGTGCTGTCATTCCGTACAGATGTTCCATATCCGCGCTTCGGCGGAAAACTGGATGTGAAAGTGTCCATATTTGAGTTTCTGCAAGGATGACTACGAAAGCCTGGACTATTCAGCGAATCGACGGGAAGATCTCGCTCCTTGATGGCATGGCAGGGTGAGAACTTTTCAATTTTTATGATGGTGGTTTCGTTGCTTGTTTTTACTTTTCGCTGAATGCACACATGGGAGTGATTTGGTTGTGGCCTGGAAGCAACATATTCAAATGCTGGCGCTACTTGTAGGTGCAAACCTAAATAAAATGACTTGATTTATGAGTTCAGGTTGGAATGATTTTTGCAAGGTATGCTAGTGATAGGTTATCGCGGTTGCAACCAGCACATCAATGTAAAAATTGAATAAAAAAGAAGTACATCGTGTTGCTTTTGTGTATACCCTCATCGGAGCGCAGAGATGTTCCGCTACAACTAACTAGTAAGATCTATATTTTAGCGGGTCTCTGAGCTGTAGTTTGGAGTGCACGCAAGCCGGAATATGGTTAATTGACCAGTTTACTTATCCATACACCAGAGCCATATACTAACAATTTAGCTGGAGCCCCTGCAGGCTCCCCAAGGAATCCCAACACACACCAGGAAGCTCTATGGAGCATAATATTATTATTATTAATTTTATTAATATTTTCTGTACCTGGTTTTATGTGCTCGTGCAACAAGCATTAATTATTATTATTATTATTATTATTATTATTATTATTATTATTATTATTATTATTATTATTATTATTATAGCGCATTCGGCACATCAAATTCAAGAAATTTGATGTTTGTGATCCAAAATACCAGATCAAAACACTGCTAGGGTTTTTTTTCAAATACGGAACCACTTCAGCTACACTTTAAAAAAGAGCATTTTTTTTTCTTCTTTTTTTGTATTTTTATAACCATTTTCGATTACCTTTCCTTTCTTTGGATTAATATGATTTCCTCCTTTTTCGTTCGATTTCTTGCAGAAGCGGTCAAATACATATCCCGGATACTGCTTTGATGAACTCGGGCTACTGTATGGCCTCCATGGGACAAGCTGAAAGCTGACAACTTAGAAGAGTGCTTCGGATTGTATAGTCAACTGGCTTGCTTCTAATATCACGTGTCTACAAGGCACATTTACGAAGATGAAAACAAAATACTGCTGAGGAGCACTCTGTCAACGATCACTACAGCTAGCAAGGATGGAAACTAGGAAGATCTTCCCAAGCTAGCGGACACTTGACGCCCTACCTGCAACGTGATATACCTGCAATGTGGCCCTAGGCTGTAAATATAAGGCACGGCCTCCCGGCCCTGGGCTATGTGGCCAGCCACGCAGTCTACACCACCTTGAAAAGCCTAAGGGACGAAAAATGCAAGGCCGCATCGACAGCACAAAACAAGTTGGCTACAGTCTGCTCGCACAGGAAGACTGTGCTCTCGCAATGAAACCCGTTATAGAAGGGTTTGTTTTTCCTGGTGTGAATTCTGTAGAACACAACTATGTCGTTCACCAATTGGTGATGCCCAGCCAGTGCCGACTTGTTACATATCTCATAATGGAACTACTCGCCAAAAAGGAGACTTCCAAGAAGCGAACTCAGACCAAGTAAGAGTATGTCTGACGCCTGTGATGATGAACTAATTGTCAGTTCGAGCTGAAGCATGTGTTGGACTGCAGTGAAAACATTCAACTGAGAAACCTTTGTTGCAAGATGACAACGATATTAAAAGTGCCAGTGCAAAATCTGAAAAAAAAAAGCTAAGGGGTCAACACTAAACAAATTAGTTCCTGTCCGGCCAGCAACGTGCTTGCGCTTCATCCTCATGCAAAAGCAACTGCTCTCTGAAGTCGGTGAATCTATGTGTGTGTGTGTGTGTGTGTGTGTGTGTGTGTGTGTGTGTGTGTGTGTGTGCGTGTGTGTGTGTGCAGATAGTCGGTGTCCTTGTAGCAGTGTCTTGGGTATCTTGTGGTGCTACAGTGTAAATGCCGACATGCTGCACAAATATTGTGTGTCTCGGTGTCACAAAATCTACAGCATCTAAGAAGCATGTGTATAAAGGTTTTCAAAACGGATCTTTGCAGAACTTATGGATACTAGGAGGCTCGCTTCGCAGTGTTCAAAGGCGAACAATTTCTTATTTACGACTCTCTTTTGTATTCTAAATGCAAGCAACTTTGAATATGAAGCACCCATGCCCACTTCTGTTTGTTTACAAAACTTGTTTTTAGCCGCCGCAACTGTGTCGTTTCACAGACTCTGTACTGTCGAAGTACATCAGCGTATGGGGCAACGCTCGGGTATTACGGTACTTTTTGCAAAGATAACGTTTTCACATTATGAAATTGCCAAGAAATAGGTTGCAGGGGTTTTTTTTTTCGATGTAGTAAACAGATAGGATAAGTTGCTTGCGGCAAAACAAGTACTATATTTGAACAGGCAGAGTTCATTGAATTGCAGAACCTATACAGATTGATCACAGGTCTAAGAAAAGTTTGTCAAAATATGTGCAATACATTTTTCAAACTATGTGCAATACATTTTTCAAACTATGTGCAATACATTTTTCAAACCAGCACATCACAATTTTAGAATGTTATTACTTTTATACTTGTCTGGCAATTTCGGTCCCGTTGCTGTTGCATCAGGTGTCCATAAGGGTGGTGTACTCGGGCCTCTATTGTTTCTAATATATATCATTGACCTACCATCATCAATTAAATCGACAATTAGAATTTTCGCTGATGCTTGAGTTATTTACCAGGAAATTAATGCACTTATAGTGATCACAAT
Organism: Ixodes persulcatus; assembly: GCA_013358835.2. Classification (NCBI taxonomy): domain Eukaryota; kingdom Metazoa; phylum Arthropoda; class Arachnida; order Ixodida; family Ixodidae; genus Ixodes; species Ixodes persulcatus. The sequence continues at coordinate 146,212 of JABSTQ010010439.1, forward strand.
ATTGTCCAAGACGATTTAGATACAATATCGTCATGATGTTCCCTATGGCAGATGAACATTAACACACGTAAAAGCAAACAAATGTCCGTAATTAAGTCCTCCACTAAAACACTAACCCAGTGCTCATTACTTTCACAACCACTAGAACACTCATTGTCAAACAAGTATTTGGGCGTGTATTTTACAGACTCATTATCATGGATTGAGCAAAATAACAAATATTGCACTAAAAACACTTGGTTTGTAAAAAAGCCATTTGTGTGAGAAATTTCTTGTGTCCAATAAACACATAAATCATACAAGATATATAAGAACCATATAAGAACTATGAGAACTATATAAGATACATAAGAAACTTTTTACAAGTTTCTTATATATCTTATATAGATGTTATATGTTCTTATAGATCTCGTATGACTCATATGTGTTTATTGAACACAGAAATTTATCATGCAATTGTGATTTTTCAGTATGGATCTAGCTCCCATCAAAACAAAACTACTCGCATACAAAGCATTTAGCCTCCCAAAATAAGAATATGCAAGCATAATTTGAAATCCACACCTAAGCTACCTAATCTCGAGGCTCGAATCTTCGGAACAAGGCAGCCAGATTCATATGCATCCGAAACTAGTGTCTCCGCTTTAAAAGCTAGCATAAATCTTCCTATTATAGAAAAAAGACGAAAAATAGCTCGATTGTGTTTTTTTCAAGCTGAATATTACTCAGATTCTGATTGTCCATCTACTTAGTGCTGGCTGCCAATTTTACATAATCCATATTAGATAATTCCTGCAAGATTGAACCATTTCAGTGCCATACTTACACTTTCCTCTTCTCCTCCTTAGTACTTTGCACCACTGACTGGAACAAACTACCTGACCATATTGTTACTGAGAGATAGCCAATTTCATTTAAAAAGGAGTGCATTAATTTGGGTAACTCAACCTTGATTTGTAAAACTGCATCATAACAATAACATGCTAATAAGCGTTTTGTGTGTGTGTGTGTGTGTGTTAGATTTTGTTTGTTGGTGTCTATTTTATATGTTCAATTACTTTTTTGTCTGTTATTTTTGAACCCCCCACATGTAATGCGTCTTCAGATGCCTTTGAGGTGAATAAAATGAAACGAAATTAAATGAACGCCTCTGCATCATTTATCCGATTGTTACTGTAGTTTATTTTATCTTCAACCTTCGTGGCTTGAACCTCCAGTGCCCCTGTCTGGCATCAACATCTCCCTTAGCATAGTCAGGGATTATGCTGACATGCCGTTGCGGGAAATCGCGTAAAGGTGTTAGCTTTCTTGTACTTCATGGTAATTGTCGTGTTACCGAGTGCTATGTAAAGCAGAGCCGAGACCAGAGGAACTAGGACACCGTCCGGTTCATCCCTCGCTCATGCATACAACTCGTCTTCTTATTTTTCTCCCCACACGCATCCCATACCGCGAGGCGCTTTATATGACACCTCCCCCTTTCGAAGCATTATTGTCCGTAGCGGTCTGGTGGGCGTGACACTCTGCCGCTCCTTGTTACTGTTGCGGAGGTTTCGGTGTTTCGCTCCCCGACTGTCTAGTTGAGTACATCCGAAGTCGCATGCTGCTGTTGCCCGACCGTCTGGTTGTCCACTTCCAAAGTCGCGGGCTGCAGATGACGGCTTGTGCCTCTCACTATAGCTTGACTTGTGTCCACCACGTACGACTGCGGCATTCCCGCCTGGCGGTGTATCCTTCCTTGAGAAGCTGCGCCCGCGCGTATCCACACCTCTGAGTGAGGAGGTATCGTGCTGCGATCTCTTGTACGATGGTGTCGATTGTTGTGTGAGGCTTCTCTTGTTTTTCGTTTGCCGTACTGTCACCTGTACTTGCGTACATGGTGCCACCGAGGCGTCAGTGTATTTGGCGCAGTTGGAACTGTTTAACGTAACCTCCTCCCCATGAGGAATTCCGCTGGAGAGAGACCTTCTAGGCCTGGAGTTGTTCTGTGGGCTCGAAGAGCCTGTGCTACATTGGGTGATTTGCTCAGAAGATTTTTGGCTGTCTGTACAACTCGCTCAGCCTCTCCATTACTTTGAGCGTAGTAAGAGCTTGAAGTCACCAATTTGACTCCCCATTCGTTCGCAAACCGCCGAAAGTCGTTCGATCGAAACGGAGGGCCATTAACTGAGTGTAGTACTCCTGGGCATCCATGTCTCACGTATATCTGGCTGAACACTTTTGTTATGTGTTCTGTGTTTGTTCGTGAAAGTTCTTCCAGCTCTGTGAACTTTGAGTAGTAGTCGATAACTACTATGCACTTCTTTCCACCAAGCTCGAAAATGTCTGTTCCGAGTTCCTGCCACGGGTGATCAGGTAAAGGAGTCTGAAGCATAGGATCTGTGGGTGGTCGTCGACGCTGAATACATGTTTTACACCGGCTGACGTAGTCCTGCATCTGTTTGCTGATTCCGGGCCACCACGCAGAATTTCTTGCTCGTGCTCTGCACCGAACGAACCCCTGATGTCCACAGTGAAGTCGCTCTAGTACTTCTTTTTGGAGGCTCCGTGGGATAACAAGCCTATCATTGCGCATTAGTAGGCCAGTGCTGAGCTCTGCAGAAAGGCTAGCAAATCCTTTCATATCCGTAGGAAGCGTTTCTCTCCCCGGCCACTCTTTTTCGCAGTACGTCGTTACCCTTGCCGTGCATGGGTCTTTCTTTAGTTCGGACCTTAGTCCATCCAAAAATGAAATAGGCGCAGGGAGTCGGTTGACCATGAGCATTTCATACTCTCGGACTAGCGCTTCCGTAGAGTCTATCGTGTGTTCCATCATTCGTAGAGATTTCCTGGACAGCACATCTGCTGTGTACATATGCTTGCCCGGGACGTGTGATATCGTGAAGTCGTATACGAAATTGCGCATTCGCAACCGCTGTAATCTTGGCGTCATCTCTTCTAGACGTTTTGTTGACAACAACGGTACCAATGGCTTGTGGTCCGTCTCGACATGAAACCCCTGACCTACCAAGTAGGTGCGGAAATGTTCGCAAGCCCAAACGATTGCTAAGGCTTCTTTTTCGACTTGTGCGTACTTCTGCTCCGTCGGAGTCAATGCTCTTGAAGCGTAAGCAACTGGACGCCTGATGCCGTCCTTGTCCTCCTGTAGTAACACCGCTCCAACTCCGTACGATAAAGCATCAGCTGATAGTGTCCGATGTGCGTTTGGGTTGTAGAACGTGAGGATTGGAGTCTTGCTCAACAAGTATTTGATCCTTTGAAATGCTTGTTCTTGGGCTTCACTCCAGAGCCAACTCGCATCTCCTTTCAGAAGATCTCGGAGTGGATTGGTTTCCTCCGCTACGTTTGGTAGAAATTTCCCGAGGTGGTTCACCATCCCCAGGAATGACCGTAGCTCAACTAAGTTTGCGGGAGCTTCTATCTTGGGCATAGCTTTAGTTTTCTTGGTGTCAGGCGCAATACCTCTTCTGTCTATAATGTGCCCTAGAAACTTGATACTGCTTTTGCCGAACTCGCACTTGTTCGTGTGTAAGGTCACCCCTGCGTCATGGAGGCGGCGGAGTGTCAGTTCAAGATTTCGGTCATGGTCCACCTTGTTTCGTCCAAAAATTAAAATGTCATCCATGTGACACACTTGGCTCTGGATTCCTTCGAGGATCCGCAGCATTTCGCGCTGAAAGAATTCTGGCACTGTTGCTATCCCGAACGGCAGTCGCTTGAACTGAAAGCGTCCCACTGGTGTAATGAATGTCGTCAGCTCTCTTGCCTCTGGAGCCAATGATGCCTGCCAATATCCTGCATACGCATCCAGCTTGCTGAAGACACTCGCTCCTGCGAGTTTAGCTAGGTTTTCCTCCACCGTCGGCATGGTGATTCGTCCCCGCACAATCTGTTGGTTTAACTGCGTATAGTCCACACAGACCCGGAGAGCTTCATCTCGCTTCTTGGCCACCACCATGGGTGAGCACCAGACTGTGCCGTGTTCCACTTTCTCGATGACATCCATCTCTTGCATTCTTTTCAATTCCAGCTCTATACTGGGCAGAAGTGCGATGGGCACTCGTCGTGGGTACGTTATGGCGAAACCTTGGCATCTGGGTGAAGGGAGATCGTATGAAGTACCTTCATCTTCCCCAGTCCCTGAAATTGAGACGGGTACTTGGTAAGTACGCGATCATGCTCCAGGCGGTTGCCAGCCTTGATTTCGTTCAGGCTTGGCAGCAGTTGCAGAGCTTGAATCGCCGGGAGACCGAGTAAAGGATGCCGGAGTCTTTCCGATACGTAGACAGTTTCTCTCGTTGTTCTGCCGTTCCAAGTTATCGTCGTCTGGAACTTCCCCCGAGTGTTGCCAACGGCGAGTCTCCTGCACCCCGAAGATCTTCTCCGGCTCGCTCTAGATTCGCCATCTCGCCGACCATGTATTCGGTATGAGGAATGGTGGTAACGTCCGCCCCAGTGTCCACCTTGAATGTGATCTCCTGGTTGTTGACTTTCGCCTTGATGTACCAAGGATCTCCGCTATTTGCGTGCACCAGTGCACCCAGGAACACTTCGTTGAGACCTGGTTTGTGCACTTGTGACCTGTGAGACCCTGATGCAAGCTTGGAGAAGCATACGCTCTCAAAGTGTCCTACCTTCTTGCAAGCGTTGCATTTCTTGCCTCTTGCGGCGCATTGTGTTTTTTCATATTTGCACAAACTGCCACACCATCGACATTTCCACTCCGCACTGTTAGAATCTCCTTGACGATTAGATTTACCTCGAGCGCGTGTGTCTTTTTTCTTGCCGTTATCTTTTGGGTATCTGTTTTGGAGCTCCTCGATTTCCCTGGACTCCGTCTTACCACTGTGAAGCTCCGCTTGCTGTCGTTTCACTGTCTCGAAAGATCGTGCTGACGCTGTCGCACTTTGAAGCGTGAGCTTGGCGTCGAGCTGGAGCGTTTCGCTCAGCTTTCTGTCCTGGAGACCTACAACGATGCGATCACTGATCAGCTCTTCGCGAAGTAGTCCATAGTCGCAGGAGTCCGCTAAACTCTGTAAGGCAGTGATGAAAGCCTCTACCGTCTCGTCTGGTTCTTGCTTCCTCATGTTAAATTTCGCTCTTTCAAAGATGACGTTTACGCGCGGAATGAGATAAATGACTACGCCGTAGTCATTTAGCTCTGCCTCTGACAGATGGAGTGACGTGAGAACGTCTTCCGCTTCTCTCCCCATGGCGTACAGGAATGTGTTTACCTGTGTCGCAGCGTCCCGTTGATGGAGTCCGGAAATGATCCGGTATCTTTCCCAGCGGGTGCTCCATCTTTTCCAGCCGTGGGGATCCCTGAAATCCAACTTTTCAGGGAGCTCGACCGCAAAGGGGTTGAAGAAAGAAGGACCGCTTCTCGCTTGGGAGCTGCTCGCCTGGGAGGTAGAAGTGCCGAAGCCGTCACTGTTCCCGTTCACGAAGCCGGCCAGGTGGAAGATTTCTTGTTCTCGTTAGGCCTCCTCCAACTGTGGTGCTTCTGTAGCTTCCTCGGAGACGATATTGACCGGTTGCCGAATCCCACCGCTGCCACCATGTCGTGTTACCGAGTCCTATGTAAAGAAGAGCCGAGACCAGAGGAACTTAGAACACCGTCCGGTTTATCCCTCGCTCATGCACACAACTCGTCTCCTTCTTTTTCTCCCCACACGCATCCCAGACCGCGAGGCGCTTTATGTGACAGTATTGCTTTCAGAGTGCGCAACTCCTATGGCAGCCGCGTCCCATTTAATGTGCTTCAGAGAAAATTCCTTCACGTGTCGTCTGAACGTGGGGCGAAGCACAACTGCCTGTACCTTCGACTTGTCGCCAGCTGCTGGAGCCGGCGTTGCTTGCTTGGAGCACGCCACGGCCTCGTGCGTCGCCTTGGCCGGGGTACCGGAATCCGCAGCTGCTTGCTTGCGCTTGTTCGGCTTCTTATGCTTGATTGTCACAGTCGTGACTTCGGCGTCTGACGTGAATATCCCCATCGTACCCTCCACACCCCTCGGCCATATCTACCCAACGAGCTAGTCCCCGAGAACTCTGAAGTTAAACATTTAAGTGTATCGTTATCCAGTACCCGTTCTTGGGAAGCACTCACCAATCAAATCGTCACTAAGGCGAGCATGACGTTAAACTTTATAGAAAAAATTAAAGCAAGCACCTCAAAACCTATAAAACAGACTTATGTTCGGCCAGTCCTGGAGCATGCGTGTGTTTCGTCGGACCGATTACCAAAATATTTAGTAACAAAATTGAAAAATTACAAAATAGGGCAGCTTGTTTTTGTCTAAAAAAATAACATTCTTGGTGCAAGTGTGACACAAATGGAGAGCTTCTACTTCAGGAAAACATGAAAACCAGAAGAAAAACGTTGCGCCTAAAACTTTTTCCTAAAATATACTTTGGTCAAACTGGTATAAATGCCTCCTTATATCTGTCTCTTCTACCTCGGAGATTGCCCGTTAACAACGCTGGTCAAACAGGATCCGGCGGGTTGCGGTACGGCATCCTTAGTTGCGGACTCCAAAGCCATAGTCCCCGAAATCCCGAGGCTGGTGGCCTTGGCAAGATTGCCATTGGAAATGTTCAAATCCGTTATCGAGTTCTTTTCGGGTGTCCCTGGTCCAAGGTAAGAAGCGACCCCGCAGGACCGGGAACGTAACGTTCAAATAAACTCATTTTTCTCTGTGCGTGGTAGGTTTAGCCGGTGAGGACAAACGCAGAGAAACGACGAGCGCAGAGACGATGCGTTTTTGCCGCTGTCTGATTGGCTTCAACGGATGATAGCTTAGACTGCTGTTGGACTTGGTGTGAAATCGACTATGCCAACATTTCTTTTATCATGTTTCACACACAACGGTGCAGTAGAACAACAGATGTGTGAACAAGAGATGAACCCGTACTCTAAACACCTAAACCAATCTCAAAAACAAACCTATTTTTGTTTTGTTTTCTTGCGGCGTATGAAATGCGGTGTGCCCCGTTAATTGCACGCAACGAACACGCAAACGAACTTACTCCCGGCAGAACGCCGACAAAGCCAGCTTCATGGTGGCAGTGCAAAGTAGCACGACGAAAGACGCGTCTATTAAGCGTCTGGGTGGTCTGAGCGGTTCGAACAAAAACAAAACGAAAAGGGGCTGGCAGAGAGAGGCAATTTCGTTCCCAGACCACAGAAACGCGCGGGAGTGTTGCACGGCCGTCGCCCTGAAAAATTATAGGTTGAAGCGGGCTCCGTTTTGTCAGCGCTGGTTTTGCGCAACACCACTCCGGCACTGAACGCATTTTCCCCGAATAGAAAGTTGGTCATGTTTTATTCAGAAACAAATGCGAGAAAAAAAATAATATGGAGGAAGGAAGCGAAGAGAAATTGGCATCAGGCACACTCGAGCATCAAAATGGTAACAGAAGAGGAAAAGTAAACGATCCCAGGTGTATAATAGGACGCATCTGTCGCGGGGAAAGACATGTGCGGGAACTAGAATACATGGGCATGTTAATAATAGAAATCGCACATTATGCCGGGGGAAAAGAATGTGTGTGATGAATAACAGCAACAAAGGAGCGTGTGTAGCGCTTTTCAAATAATATAAAAATATAAGCTAAATATTGCAAACAAAGAGCCGACCTGGGAATATGAGGATCAAAAAGAAAGAAAATCTTTATCAAAAGAAACAAATAAACGTATAAACGCAGGCAAAAACGCAGGAATGTCCGGAAATGCATTTCAAAGTACCTGGCTCACCTCAACGGGAGGAGCAGGCCCTTCGCGAAATGCTACATATTTCGGTAAAAGCTAAATTTCGGTACATGAGATGATTATATATTAGGGACCATATGCGATATTTGGGTGTCGGAGGAAGAAGCAATGTTTTTGGCATTTTAAAGGCGTACGTCTTGATAAAATAACATATATCGAACCTAAAGTTCGTCTACATACATCTTACTTCTCCGCATAAAGAGGGAAATTATTAATGATCCGTGCAGAGCCTGATTTTTTTCTTTTTTACTGCCGTTTTTAAGGTGAAAACAAGTATATGGAAGAATGCCATAGTGCTGATATTTTATCGTCCACTGACGAAGGCTAAAGCGCGGCTCTGATTTGACACGAGTGCTTCGTCAGCTTTCGGCTGAGACTCGTGTTCTCACTGATTGGACATCAGTTCCGCCCGAATGCTGACGTCACACTCGTATCCTATCAGAGCCCCGCGTTGGCCTTCTTTAGTTCATGCCGAAAATTTAGCACTCTCGCTTTCTTAGTTGGGGTGTCCTAAACCAGGATATGCCTTTATATAGACCTTTTCATTTTAGTAGTTGCTTCACCGGCGGACAGAGGGCGCTGACGCACACGACGCCATTAGGTCACATGGCATTACATCACACGTAACGTCATGTGACGTAACTTGACACGCGACGCTACCAACACGACCATGCACACACGCTTGGATGGCTTAAAGGGGAACGGAAACAAAAATTGAAATATTCAAATTTCGTTCGGAAATGAGTCAAGCATGACGGATAATAACCGTAAATAATAATCGCACGTTTGTATTTTGAACGATTGGCTATATTTTTCGTTCCAAACGGTGCACTCGAGCAAGCGCTCGAAGAGAAGCGAACGGAGAGCGCGATGCGTCATGGGATATCCGGCGCAAACAAAAACAGAAAGAAAAGATTCCCCGCATTCGTGACGTAGTAAGGCTGGCGGGGTTATGAGCTTCGCCCTTGGTGGCGTTGTAAGCGCTGTGGTGGTGCCAATAGCGTCAACGCGTTATAACCGAGCCGTTCAAAGTACCCCTGGGGTGACGAGCGTGTGGCTGGCCCAAGGAGCACGTAGCTTCCACAGCAATGTCAGCTTAAAGCTGAACGGGGTCGGGAAAGCCACTTTTGTCCGAGTTTTGAGCGACTGGCTAATCTTCTAGGGGGATAATGGCTGTATCCGGGTGCACAAACGAGGGTCCGAGAAATATTGGAGTCCACCCTTTCCGTCTTCTTGGACTGTTTGGTTCAATGCGTGATTTGTGAGTTGAGGAGGAAAGCTAAGAAGGAAAATGCTGAAATGCCAAAGAGCGGAGCTTCTCCGAAGGAATCTGCTACGTCACGACTACGTAGCAAGTTTCCCGACGTTGCTAGATTACCTCCCAAATAGGCTCCGCATGCATCCACCAGGTGCACATTGAAAGATCGTTTATTTAGCTTTAAAATTAGTTTTCTTGTGCCTTTCAACGGAAGACTGGTGTTTTTGAGGTTAGGGTGCAAGCATGCAACACATTCAAGCTAGAAAAGGAGCACTGTAATTTCGTTTTCCTACCCCTTTAAAGGGGTAGGGAAACGAAATTCCAGCGCTCATTTTTTAGCTTTAACGTGTTGCATGTTGCACTATAACCTCAATGACACAAGTCTTGCGTCGAAAGGCACAGGCAAACTGATTTTAAGCTAATTAAACAATCTTTCAATGTGCACATGGTGGAGGCATGCGGAGCCTATTTGGGATGTAATCTAGCAACGTTGGTGAACTTGCTACGTAGTCGTGACGTAGCAGATTCCTTCGGAGCAGCGCCGCTCTTTGGAATTTCAACATTTTCCTTCATAGCTTTCCTCCTCAACTCACAAATCGCGCATTGAACCAAACAGTCCAAGACGACGGAAAGGAAGGCACTTCCCCACTTTCTCGGACCCTCGTTTGTGCACCGGATTCAGCCATTCTCCCCCTAGAAGATTAACCAGTCGCTCAAAACTCGGACAAAGGTTGCTTTCCCCACCCCGTTTAGCCCTAAGCTGACAGTGCTGTGGAAGCTACGTGCTCCTTAGGCCAGCCACACGCTCGTCACCCCACGTGTACTTCAAATGGCTCGGTTGTAACGCGTTGACGCTGTTGACAGCAGTACAACGCTGACAACGCCACCAAGGGAAAGGCTCATACCCACGCCAGCCTTGCTACGTCACGAACGCGGGAAATCTTTTCTTTCTGTTTTTGTTTGCGTCGGATATCCCATGACGCATCGCGCTCTCCGTCCGCTTCTCTTCGAGCGCTTGCTCGAGTGCACCGTTTGGAACGAAAAATATAGCCAATCGTTCAAAATACAAACGTGCGATTATCATTTACGGTTATTATCCGTCATGCTTGACTCATTTCCGAACGAAATTTGAATATTTAAAGTTTTGTTTCCGTACCCCTTTAAGCGTCCCCCAAGTTTATGCTTGTGCTCTGAACTCAATATGCGAAGAGATAATGGATCGCACCCTTTCCAGGATGCATGAAGCGCCAGGGTCATCCCAAGCATGCCTCGGAGCGGCGGGCCCCACAGTTCCCTTCGCCGCGCAGTGCAATGTGGGATAGTCACGAGGGCTCCTTCGACATCTCGGAAAGGTATATGCATTTATTATATTTCCTTCTAGCCACAGGACTCGCACTGCTTCCCTATGGTTTGAGAAGCCGTCGCCCGTCGCCATGGTTGCCTCCTCATCGCCCATATTGCCGCCCGCAGGGCCGAGCAAGCAACGCTCAGTCACGGGCTTCTAAGATTCGCGTTTATTCTTGCTGCGGACGTAACTTTTATCATTTATTCCTGTTTTTTTGTTCTCGAAAGCGCATGTGCATTCTCGCCCCGAGCGCACGACTCTCGAACCTTCTTTGCCGAATATTCTAGATCGTGACGTAAACTAGATAAGAAACTGGCCGCGACCTTGTCGAGTCAGTCTCGCTCTCGCTTGCTGTTACGCCGCCAAATCGCCGCCCGCTTTTCTCCTGCCTCGACGCTCGTTCTTTATTTTGTTTGGCACAAGTTCTCCGATTAAACCTTTATATTCAATTCACTGTTCGTCCTCTCGTCATCTTCATTCGTGACAATATTCCCTCTCCGCATTTCATTTAATTTTGCCAATACTTTTCTCCCTATCCTCTTCCCTCCAGTGGTTACTATAGTTGTCACAGTCATGCGCTGGGGCTGAGCTCTTTGGCTTTCTGTAATCCTCTTACTCACTACATTCACTGGCACACTGAGAACGGCACAGCGTCTCATTCGGGTGCATGCCCAGCTTCCAGCACGCGCTGGTTGCCTTCCTCGGTTCGCTGGTTGCGAGCGCACTCTCAAAACTTTATCGAAAGTACGAAACGACTCACCCTGGAGTTGAAACAACCCCTCTGCCGTTTTCTACCTGAAGAGGACCTTCTCGAGCCAAAAACGGCGACAGAAGGCGGAAGACCTGCTCCAGACGCAGACTCAAGCACCCAATGAAAGAGTGACCAGCTTCGTTGAAGACGTGCTACGACTGTGTACACGTGCCGACCCGCAAGCCACCGAGGAGAAGTTGCGCTTCCTCATGAGAGGTGTCAAGAGCGAAATCTTCGGTTGTCTTGTCCCCAACCCTCAGACGACGGTTGAAGGCTTCGGGTCGAGGCGATAAACATTGAGCGAGCACTTGCGGCCTGGGCGGGCCACTACCTCCGACATGGCGACGCCTCGACCCTTAGAGTGCCGTCGCACGCCGAGCTCAGTGCTGGAGGCGACAGCCTTCGTGAGATCATCCGGGATTTCATCCGAGAAGAGATCCGAAAGCTGTTCCCCGCTGCTGAGTGCTCGGCATCGCTGTCAGTCGTCGAGATTGTACGCGACGAGGTACAGCTGGCCTTGCAGCCTGAAACTCCCGTCGGCGTGCCAACCCCCGAGAAAACGACGCTGTCTTACGCCGCAATGGCCCGCCAATCACCGCCACCCTCTCGTCCGTATGTGGCGCCTCCACCTAATGAGCGCCCAGCACCGCAGCGCTCTCGACGTCATGAAGAACGGGTTCAGTACGTCCCCCGGAACGACCCGAACCCAGGAAGACCGACGTGTGGAGGACGGCTGACCGACGCCCGTTGTGTTCCCGTTGCGGGGAAGCTGACCACGTGTACCGGTGATGTCCCTACCGGCAACTTGGGCTTCGTGGCTTCGCACCGAACAGCCCCTGCCCAAGGAGCGGACAGCCACATCGGGACATTGACGAATAACTCCGCCGTTCGCCATCCCTGGGACCATCTCCTCTCCGCGGTTTCCGATCGCCGTCACCGCAACGCCCTGCATCGCCTCATCGTAGGTTTCGCAAGGAAAGTCTGGCCCCCCTTCCTCACCGGGAAATCTAAGTTCGCCATTGCCGGGAGGTGATATTGCCTAGGACAAACGACGCCAATATCCTTCACAAACGTCGGGGGGCTCCCACACTAGCGATGAGACGCATCGGAACGACGCTTCTGCGACGGTATCGAATATCCTCGACGTTACCATCGACGGCCACGACGTGAAGGCACTCGTCGACACCGGGGCAGACTATTCCGTTCTGAGTGGGAGGCTCTCTCGCCGCATTCGGAAAGGGATGACGCCGTGGGATGGCCCGAATATAAGAATCGCCGGCGGTCATCTCATCACACCAGTGGGAAAGTATACTGTGCGCGTGGACACCCACGGGGAGACCTGTCCCGTCAAATTATACTTGGAACTATTGAAAAACGACTGCTCACACTTGCTGTTTTCATCGACTATAGTAAAGCTTTTGATTGCCTCAATCACATAACGCTACATTCAAAGCTTTATAAATATGGGGTTCGCGGCATATCATTCGAATTGCTCAAATCATACCTAGAGAATTGCCAGCAAAGTGTGTCTATTGACGGCCAACGCTCACCATTCTCGAACATTGTTCGTGGCGTCCCGCAGGGCAGTATCCTGGGACCTTTATTATTTAATGCTTATATAAAGGATGTAGTAAACATTACTGATCAAGCTCAATTTATAATTTATGCAGATGATACGAGTCTTCTTTTTTTTGGTAATGATGTTGGTGAGCTTATAAGAAGGGCAAATTTCGTTTTAGAAAACTTTTTCTTTTGGTCAGATGTCAATAGATTAAAAATTCCCATATTAAAGTCAAAAGCAATTCTATTTAGACTCGTTAATAAATTAATAAATATTACAAATCCATAGTGATTGGAAACGCGTCAGTTGAAATAGAACATCAACACAAAACTCTTGGCGTGTACTTTTCTGAACATATGATATGGAATTATTACATTGAATATTTAACGAAACAAACTTTCTCAAGTAGTGGGGGCAGTTGCTAGGTGCCGTAGTTTTTTGACGGTAAACATTAAGCTAAAAATATACTACGCCTTATTCAATTCCATTTGAATTACTGTCACTTGGTATGGGGAACAACTACAAAGACAAACTTAAATATCATTCTATTACTCTAAAAAAAGATATTGCGTTTTATTGCGCATGCTACGTATAACTATCATACTGAATCCTTATTTCATAAATATAAAGCAATTCGTGTAGAACACTTCTATGAGTTCCACCTACTTCATTCAATCCGCTTCTCATCTTCCAAGTTTGTGAAGTTTTTATATCGCACTTCCGAACTAACTTTACATGAAAACACAATCAATACACGTTTTCCAGAGAAATGGTGGGTCCCTCGAAATCGCAGAAACTATAATCTTCAATCTCTTCACTACAACATTCCAACATTCTTAAATAAATGGCATCATCATAGTAGTAATGTTTTCACACTTCCTAAAAATAAACTTTGCACATACTTTGCTTAAAACCATAGGAAATATTTTTTTTACATGTTGGTTTGACGTTGTGGAGTGAGAAATGTATTGATTTGTGATATCATATACTTTACAGAATGTGTATATGATATTTTCGTGAAGTTGCTGCTGTCGTTTGTTACAGGACCCCAGACCCCGTCAAGCTGCCTATATAGCAGCTTTTTGTCATGGAGGTTCCTCAGGTGTATATCTGGAAAAATTAAGCTTGAATTGAATTCAAATTCGTCGTCCTCAAGGAGTGTTCTAGAGACGTCATTCTTGGCATAGACTTCATTTTTGAGTACGGTGCCATGATTGACCTTGGAGCAAACAAAATGACGCAGCGAAAGCCCGTCCTACCTCCGGAGGGATCCGAAACGACGCCAGCCACCGTCCGAGTCATTGCGGACCACGTGAACGTGCCGCCGCGGTACAGGGTTCTTGTGCCCGTCGTGACCGATGCAGTCGCCTGCGCGCCTGCGGGGAAGTTCTTCTGGAAGGCGAAGTCCAATTGCTCCTCGGGAGAGGAGTAGGCGTCGCAAGAGGCGTAACAGAGCTACAAGATGGACGCACTAAGGTCCACGTAGCAAACTTCCGACAGGGGGCGCAGCACCTCCCGAAAGGTGCCGCTGTAGGACACGGCGAGGAAATCCGGGGCGAGGCCGAAATCGCCGCGATCTCCAACGAGCATTCACCATGTCAGCCGTACAGTACACCGCCGCTGCAGCTCGACGTTAACCCCAAACTCAGCAGCACGGAACGACGACAGCTCAGAGATCTCCTCGCCGGGTACAGCGACTGCTTTGCATCGACGTCGAAAGTGCACCAGACAACAGTGGCGAAACATCACATTCTTACCAACCAGGATGCGCTCCCTGTGCATCAGCCGCCGTACCGGGTCTTGCTAAAGGAACGAAAGGCCATTCATGAACAAGTCAAAGAAATCACACTTGTCTTATTATTCGCTTTAGCAGTAAAGTGCCATTTTGGTTACCCGAGAGATGGCCAGAGTAATAGAAAAACGGGATGATTATATTCGATTCCCATATAAGGCAGTGAAGGTAATCTCCAGTCTATTTTAATTTAAGATGTTCTAGTTTATAGAAAGCGCCAGCACCTGTTGCCTGCGAAGGCAACAGGTGCCGACAGGCACGCTGACACCCGGGCTGGACTCGAAGACGTTCCCGGGTTGGTCGGGGCCATCTGAAGTCTGATGACCACATGCTTGTTTATTATCAGTGTGCTGGTTCGTCCTGCTTGACGGGGACGACCCCGCGACTACTCCGAACCATCCTTTCGCCGCGCCAGGACTTTGTTGGCCCGCAATTAATTTTAATTTTTAGTGCAATTGTTTTTTTTTGTTTTTCTTTTGCTGCTTGGAAATAGTACATGGGTGCAAAAATATCAGCTCGGGAGTCGCATGCGGCTCTTCGCGCGCGCGTCCAAGCGCGGCTGGCGGCTACTATAAGCGCGCCATCCTTCTCCTCCGGTGCCCCAAAACAAAAAAAAAAATGAAAACCGTTTACAACTCCCTGTAACGCCGAATTAGTGCGCAGCCCTTGAGGAGGAGGAGGGAAGGGTACTGATGGGAGGGTTTACCCTTCCTTCCTCCTCCTCCCCTGTGATCCTGCCTGCTACTCCTCCTCCCCTCCTCCTTCGTCCTCCTCCCCTCCTCCTCCTCCTCCCCTCATCTTTCAACCTCCTCCCCTCGTCTCCTCCTCCTCCCCTCCTCCTCCCTCCTACTCCTGTCCTTCTTGGAAGGGGTCACGTGACCTCGGGGGGGGGGGGGGTCACGTGACCGGGGGGGGGGTCATGTAACTTCGGGGGGTGTCGTGGCCTGGTGGGGTCACGTGACTTCGGCGGGGGGGGGGGGGGGTCACGTGACCTCGCGGTTACGCCGACGGCGACGGCGACGGCAACGCCGACGCCGACGGCGACGTTGACGCCGCTCAAGCAGGAAACGGGCCCCTAAGAGCTGCGCTCTAAAATGATTCTAGCATTTAAAAAAAAAGCTCAGTCTTGCCCTTCCCCCGAGTCTTGTAATACAAGACGTACAAAGAGCTAGACTCCTCTTGGCACATAGATGTGTCCATTGTCTCTGTTTCCTTTTTCGCTCTAGAGATAATTTTGAACCTTAAACGCTAACGGGTGTAAGCCATAACGCATAACGGGTGTAAGTATACGCATAACGGGTGTAGTGGGTGGAAGCGAGCCATGTATTCATTTTTGCTTAGCGGTTGAAGAATCATTCTTCTGCCTGGCTGTAATTTGTTGTAGTCGACAATTATACTTGTCCTCTTTGCAAAGGACTGTTCCCTCCATTTTTTTTTCTTGTTTTCTTTTCCTGCGGCTTTGTGAACTTGTGTACTTTTTTTCTGCGGCTTTGTCGCCATATCACTCTGGCCACCCCAGGGTTAGTCTGACTTTGGGAGCAGATCCAGAGAGACAGATCTCTTAGCAACACCCTCCTAGCCGCACTCGGGCAATAAGTGCGCCGATATTTTGCGCTGTAGTACTTTATAACCTTGTTTAATTTAGTCTTCTTTTAATTCGTTACTTTTTCTTGATCTTTTCGAACATCTCAGTAGTTTCGTAGCCTGCCATTGAGGTCATGTGTGTGAGCACAATTGCTGACATCCGGAGGCATCCCAACAAGCGATGTCCAGTGTAGAGGCATCCATTGCCAAGCAAACCATAGTGAATCACTGTGCATATTATCTAACAGCACATCACTGTTTGTAAATAGTCGCCGTACAGCAATGAATCTTGGTTAAGAGTCATTAAGCATTACAGAAAACTTGTAAATAGACTTATTGGTTCATTTATCTATTGATTAATTTGTGTATTGCTCTATTTGAGTATACTAGGCAAACTGGTATGGGCCTCCGACATCACCGGTATACCTCCACCCTCCTGGGTCGAAATAAATATAATTATTAACGAAAAAAGTTTTACTTCCCATAGTAACGCAAAAGACGATGAGTATTACCAGTCAAGAAAACGTTTTGTCCAACGGAGGACACTTTTGTACTCACAAATATGCTCATTTACATACTCTCATTTGTACGTAAATAAAGAAAAAAATAAACGAACCTATTTATCGCCTTGTGTCTTTGAAGCAGACTTGGACGTAGTTCAACTACTCTACTCAAACTACTGTAGTTTAACTACTTTTCCGAGTAACTTGGTAACTTCCAATTACAACTTTATTTGGGTAACTAGTAGCTTAACTTAACTACGTCTTTCAGGTAACTTCTACTCAAATTACTAACTACTTTCGAAATCTAGTGCTAACATTGCTCATCACAAAGTTTGAGCGCAGAAATAAATAAGGACACCGGCAGAGGAAGTGGCATTCCTGAACAAGGGGCTCCCTCACATTCCGTTCCCACGCACGTATACTCGGCAGCCGTAGAAACTGCATCACAGGCGTCCTTAAGCCAAGGTGGCGACGAGCAGCCAAAACATAACACCGGCGCGCACGAACGCAGTAAGCGATGCTTAACAAGCCTTGGTCAGGTATTGACCTAATCTGGTAATGCACGCAGCCGCCGCGCCCCCAGCTGCAACCAAGAAAGACGGGGACACTCCCAGGGTTATTGTTGTTTTCATGTTGTCTGCCTTTAGTGAGTTCTGCCTCAAGCGGTTTGGGAATTCCACGTAAGGCGCCACTGGAATGGCCTCGCAGCTGGGCGGCTGTTCCCATGGTCGCCTTGTCGTCAGCGCATACTCCCTTGCAAAGCAGGACTCCCCCGCGCGCAAACGCAGACACGGATAATCCGTTCATGGGAGCACGTTCCCGCTTCCAGATGCAACTGCGACGATGCTTGTTCACGTAATCCTTCGCGTCCTTCCGACCTTCCACGCCAGGGAGACCTCCTCTTTGTTGAAAATGATTTACATGTCAGGCGTGGCAGGCCCGTCAGGAAACCGTAGTCGCCGGCGAAGACTGCGAGTCACCCTGGGAGATCCTTTTGTTGGACCCGGCGTCAGCGGCGAAGTATACTTCGTTTCATCTTCTATTAAACCAAAACAATTTTTCCTTCACTAATGGGGAGGAGACCGAACAGTCACGCCTCTAGCGGTGCGCTTCAGCTGTGGGGACAACAAACCGTATTTCCTTGTTTGTTTTTGATCCGAGAAATCGAAGATGACGATTCGAAGGCCACTCCTCGTGCGACCAAAGCACTGGTCAGAGCGAAGCGCTCGTGCCCAGACCGTGCTCGGCCAGGTTCAATTTCCTTGTTATGCTGTGTTGGTAAACACCGGGCTGTGGGGACAACAAGCTCGATAAAGCGCCCCCTATAGTTCGATCTCCTGCCCAATAGCGTAGCACGAGCACTGCAACGAGATGCGCAGTCGTCCGGATGATCTCATTGTTGTGGCGCGCGATTTGATCCCTTGACGGTCAGGTACACTCGCTTAGCGTACTCTCCGAACGTCGTGAGAATAAAGAGGGGCCAGTCATAACAATCTCAACTTGCCAAAGAAAAAGGGAAAAAGGAGGAGAGTTTGTTATAAAAGACTCTCTAGCCGAGGCAAACCTCGCATGTTTCGTTATGGACACCTAAGATGCAGACACTAGTTTACCCGACCCTGCACAGCCTGTTTCTCGAATTCAACGCTGCTGTTCCATCCAGCGCGTCGGTGGAACGTCTATTTGGGTGAAAACGCAAGCCATAAAATGACTGCATTTATTTTAGGCTCGCACGGTTTTTCACGGATCAAAACTGCTGTTTGTTTTGCTGCCACAAAAATATAAAAAAGTAACATCGAAAGTAACTTCAAAGTAACTCGCTACTTTTTACAGTAGTTAGTAGTTTACTCAATTACTATTACAAATGCGTAATTTCTACTCTACTTTAATTACTTTTGGCGTCGATACTCAGTAACTTAACTTAACTACCTTTTTTGAGTAATTTGTACATGTCTGCTTTGAAGTGACTGACAGCTGAGCCTCCTATTTGTTTTCAGATGGCGGGTCCAGGAAAGCAGTCTACTTCATGAAGCGGCAGCCGGAGATGACGGCTGCCCTGCGGAGCTCAAAGATAATCCTGAAAAGCAAATCAGCTCACTCTTTTTTTTTCTTCTTTTTTTTCCAGTGTTTCGTGCAAGTATCAAAAGGACTTCTTTCTACTGGCGCGAGATCACCGAGTAAATGAAGTTAAAGGACATCTGCGTTTCCCGGTGGTTTCGTTTGAGGTAGTTTCGAATCGCATACCGCGTCGGTTCTATATGGACACATTTGCCCGGCAAAATGACCTCCAGTGGAGGTACTTTCGTTTGATATTCGTTCAAATACGTCCCCGTTAAACCGATTACAAAAAAAAAGTGAAATTCTGAAGAAGAAGAAGGAAATAGATGGTGCTATGGAGAATTTTGCAGTCTTGGAATGGCGACGGCTACCCCAAAAGGGAAATGCAAATTACTCGGGTGTATTTGTTAGTAACAGATTCCATTGAAAACGGCGTAACGTTCCGCTCCAACATATTTCACTGCGGTATTTCGACTTTTGGGCACGTTTTCTTGCCTATACATTTCATCCAAAGCGCGACTTGCGACACGCTGCGCCGACTGCCTGACTTGGCGATCAGAACTCGTTCTGAAGTTGGTTGCTACACTCCCTTCATTCCTAAGCTGACAGTGCGGCGGACGCTGGACGCCGGCTGGACTAATCATACGTGTATTTTTGGCCACGTGAACACGTTCTCGCCCACACCTTCGCGCAGAAAGCGGGCTCAGGGGACGAAAGAGAGGCGTTAGATTGGTCAAGCTGAGTGCGTAGCTCCCACCGCACTGTTGGCTTAGGGGTCAACAGAGTGCATAGCATTGTCCCCGCTATCAAGTGCGCAAATCGTTTCGGTGTTCGGAAGCCACAGGCCCCGTTTGCCTGCTTTTTGTAGTTGTTAAGCTTGGAAACACGAAGAATTTTTGTATCGACGAGTTTTCAACCGTTCCAATAAACCGCACGGAACCGTTTTACGACCGCCATCAGTCGAGCTGTATAGTCTCAATTCAGATGCGAAATGACTTGCCGCAAATGTTCCCTCGCTTCGGGAAATAAAAATCATTTCGTTTCCAGAGAAAAGTCAAAGAGACTGGAAATACAGCTCGAAATCAATTGCTTTTGCGTACTTGGGGAGCGCCGTTCTACGTTCCGGCCGAGGAATATTGTGTTAAAACAGTAAACAAATAACAACAAAAGAACACACGACGTTTTAGAGCCAAACCACGTCTGATAAAGTGTATCTTCCATCGAGAGTCAACTATCTCCTCGTTTGGTGTTTTCTTCCCCCTGAGCCTACGTGAGGAAGCATTCTGAATAAGGCCGTCTGGTTCAGGAGCGCGCTGAACAACACCAATGACCGCGATGGCTCCAAAGTTTGACGTTTTATAGGCTGTTTTCTAATAATTGCCTTCTGCGCGCTGCCATCTTTGTCTACCGGGCTGTGGAAGGTGTTCTGTGCCTGCGCAGTAGCTGTCTTCCATCAAAAATGACACGCTGCTCATGTGTCCCTGTCGCAGTGACTCAGCGTTTTCGTTTGCATGATAAGCGCTGGAAAGGTGGGAACGCGACAGAACAGCGCACGACAAAACAGCACGCGACAAAACAGCATGGTCAAAACAGCATGCGTCAAAACAGCACAGCGTCAAAACAGCACGGCGACAAAACAGCACGCGTCAAAATAGCATGCGACAAAACAGCACGACGTCGCAACGGCAGAGCGACAGAAGAGCACGTGCCAAAACAGCACGGCGTCAAAACAGCACAGCGACAAAACAGCACGCATGTAGCGACTTCGTGTTACTGTACAGCTTGGGCTGAGCACAGCGTTGCCGCATACGCTTTTTTTTTTCTTTTAACAACGAACGACAGCAGATTGCCGTGTTATTGATTCATTTATTGTAGACGACATCACCAGCAAACTTGCGCGTCAAAATTAGCAGAACTGCTCGAGATATAGCCAGATTACGCACCAGCGGGGCTTCAATACTGCCCAGGGAGCCTTCATGTGCGCATCGAGTATACTCCCAACTCTGAACTTTATCCCTAGAGAACGGATACGACAGATTTACCGTCGAAGAGTTACCTTTCCACGAACTGGCCTGGACCCTCCATTTCTTTACAGTGCCTACTTTGAGACATGCATTTCTGGAGAGGGGGGGGGGGGGGGGGGTGAGACTCGTTACTGACTGTGTGACCACTTCCTTTTGCAGTTTTCAGCTTGCCTCCGAGATCGGTTCAATTTTCTACAGAAGCTCCGGGGGCGCAGGGGTCTTCAGGTCGAAATCTGGGTTTTTCCCCTGATAGGGATTTGTGCGCCGAATTCTTCGCTCAATGAAGAGAGTATAATCGTGAACTGAACAATGAAAATCAAGGGCGTCCGTATAAATGCTGCACATTTTTTAACAACCCTAGCTTCCGTCTACTAGAGGAGGGCATAAATACGATTGTTTTATTGTCGTTCCTATTGTCGGCGCGAATTTACCACCTCTCGCAATCGTGAAAATGAGGAATTACGCACTGAGTACAATGGTTCCAAATTTCTAGACATTAATATTTGCCTTTCCGACCGAAGTGGTAGTGAAGCTCATGTTCGTCCTGTGTACAAATACGAGCACATGACGATAATGCCTTATCACGATAGGACCCCAGTGTGTCTTGCAGGACAGGTCGCGTCGGTTGCCACAGACAGCAACAAATAAGAAAAGGCAGTGCCTGGTTTACTCACTCTACATTTTAAACAAACGCTTTTAAATAATGTATTTTCGTAAGTCGGCTTTTGTCAAGAAACTAAGAAGAACTGAGAAGTTTAGCAGTTTACAAATATTCACCGCAATAAATCGAAAACTTCGTTTGGCATAAAAACCGAAAAATAAGTACGCCAAATTTCAAAATAATAAAAACCGAAAACACCAAACCCTAGCTATATTGTCAATGTCCTGTTTTGACGCTGTGCTGTTTTGTCGCTGTGCTGTTTCGGCACGTGCTCTTTTGTCGTCGAGCCGTTTTGACGCTGTGCTGTTTTGTCGCGTGCTATTTTGACGCGTGCTGTTTTGTCGCCGCGCTATTTTGACGCTGTGCTGTTTTGACGCGTGCTGTTTTGACCGTGCTGTTTTGTCGCGTGCTGTTTTCTCGCCGTGCTATTTTGACACGTGCTGTTTTGTCGCGGTGCTATTTTGACGCTGTGCTGTTTTGACGCGTGGTGTTTTGACCGTGCTGTTTCGACGCGTGCTATTTTGACGCTGTGCTATTTTGACGCGTGCTGTTTTGTCGCCGTGCTATTTTGACGCTGTGCTGTTTTGACGCGTGCTGTTTTGACCGTGCTGTTCTGTCGCGTGCTGTTTTGTCGTGTGCTGTTCTGTCATGGTGCCTGGAAAGGTATATGCGTAACGCCAGTTCGTCTGCTTCTTTTGCAGGGGTTGCGGTGATGTCAGAATTCCGAGCTCTGATTGGCTCTGATTTCATTCATTCCTGAGTGAATTGAGCAACAAGAACGACGGTGTACTTCTTCTCTTGTTCCATTAAAAATGGCAGCCCGCTGACGAACCGGTATTATCGTAAATACTGTTATCACTGCAGGTCAGGGCCCCAAGTAGACATATAAACAAATAAAATCTAAAGATGTCACTGGGAGAAATGTGAGTTTACAAAAATCTTACAGTAGGAGGTCTCTTGTCTTTTATTTTTTCTTTATTTGTTCTGCTGATTTCATTCCTCCGCAGAGGCGGCAGAGATAAAGGCATGATGCCTGACATTGCCTCTGCCCCCTGCAACTCATAGAGCGGAGATAACATTACAAACAAGTCCCAGTGAGAATAAATAACAAGACAGACATTGTCATAAAAACAATTAGAAACAGTCGGTATAGAAACATTTGAAAAACACACGAAATACAATGACGCAACTCAAACAACTACACAAGCGGCACAGCTTGAATAACATGGGGCGATATGCTTTTCATAACCCAGAAGTAAAATAAAATTAAAATAACGATAAAAATAGACACCAATTTGTACATGTCTACTGAAAATTATGAACGTAAGACCGGGGAGGGGGGGGGGGGGGGGGCGGTTTTACGTTGGCCCGCACCGTCCCGGTGTGGCCTATCTGGCCCCCATTTTCAAATGGGTTTAAGACACCTGCTGTAGATGATGCGTCAAGGGTGCAAAGCTTGAATATCAGACAAAAGCTCACCGGACATAAGTGCACCGATTTTTCAGAGACCCGGACAAAAGCTCATCCGGAAAAAAAAATTCTTGTTGATCTTAAAACGAGTGCGGACAACTGAGGTGCATGCGTGCGACACTAAAATGCAACGATAAATTAAAGCTGACAGGCACATGGTCTGTTGGTTAGAGTGCCAGCAGGTTTATTTATCGATTGGTTAGAAGTGAATTCAGTCCCCTACTACCTCCAGCACCCTTGGTAGATCTCGGTGTACCTGGAACCCTCGCAGGTATTTTTCACACGCTTCTGCAGGCGCAGTGTGGTTTCTCGCACCCGCTTCACTGGGTGCTTACCTCTCCGGGCTTGTGACAATGCGTGGCAACGACCGCCTGATCTTGCTGTAGGCATTCAGTCAGCCTCCAGACGCTTGGATGGGCGTGACCGACAAGCTTCCGGAACCCGGTATTCGATCCTTCGCAGGTTTTCTTCGTCCAGTCTTTATCTTAAAGAGTGGCGTCGTATTCTACCGTTCCAGGGAAAACTCCGGTCGGGGTCGGCACACAGTCAGGCAAAGGGAAAAACTCGCTCTGGGTGCCGCCGCAGAAGGAGCAGAACTTAGTATCGCAGAAGGGGCGTTGACATACGTGCAATCAAAGTCGTCCAGCAGTTCGCCGACGTCACCGGTAGACTTTTCCTTGATGTAGGTTAGTCCTTCGGGCCCAAGCTGTGTTGGAAGGAACGCCAGCCTATCTGAAATTCCGCACAGCTTTCTAAATTGATCATCCGGCTTGTACTTGTCCAAAAGGCCCAACTCCCGTTCCTTCAAAATATATTTAAAATTCGCAACTCAATGGTTTGTGTAATACAGTATTGCTTCAGTTTCCTTTTCACATGCCTGAGATAATCCTTGATTTCAAATACACTTACGACGCCCAATGACGGAAACAATTTAAGTTTCTTAGCCATTCACTTCAAATAATAACCAAGAAACCATGCATTTGTAATGAAGAGACATGGTGCCTAGCCTTTATGTGCGCGTTTCGCGTGACATAAGCAAAATCAAAAAGCGAGGCCCCCGAAGGGTCACTTCGCTTCTCCAGTCACTCTTGAAGTTCAAAACTTCGATTCACGAAGTTTCTTCGGCGTGGCACAAGGGTGTTCCGACATGGCTTGGGGCCAACGCATCCATTGAGCCAATATATTCACCGAGCAATTAAGTCCGATTTCGTGCTACTACATCCATCTTGCCAGTACACCTATGGTGCCAGCACATCCATAGTACCATTACATTCATTTTGGTTAGTTCATCCGGCGTGTCATTACATCCATCATGCCACTACATCCACCGCGCCATTACACCCGTCAAGCAACTTCGTCCAAAGCGTGTCATCACATCCATTGTGCCGTTACATCCATCGTGTCATCATATCCATCAAGCAGCTTCGTCCAAAAGCGTGTCATTACATCCATTGTGTCATCACATCCATCGTGTCATCATATCCATCAAGCAGCTTCGTCGAAAAACGTGCCATAATATTCATCAAACACGCAGGTTTATTTCGTTCTTTACCTATGCAGCATAATTTAATTGAAGCTGTTTCACAAAATGCCGGTTTATCGATTGTTATGTCATCGAACGTTGGTTCATCGAACGTAAATAGTTTCTTCTCGAACAGTTTTTCGATTTAGGATTTTTATATTTCTCGGCGTTTAATTGACAGCCATATCTTAAAAGCCGTTTCAGACAGCACACAAGACACTTATTTTTTAATAGTTCACATCAGTTTGATGAGTTAAAATGTACAAAAGCGAGGAAAGGGACCCTTTGTGCGCAGTGCACTTTCTGTGGCCCTTGGCGTCTTCAAAGTCGAACGCGCATCCTCGGCTCTTTGTTTGTTGTTTCCACACTGATCAAACTTCAATTACTGTTTCTTTGTCACCCTCTGAATTAACTTAATATTAACACAGTTAATATCGAATTAAAACGGTACGTATAATCATACTTTTTACTTCGCTTTGAGAAACATAATGATCGATGATTTCATATAATGTTTTTTCCAAGTGTTGACTAAGATGCCTGTCAAGTTACGCAAGAAAGCTTTTTCCCCTGTCTTCTTCTCCAAACTGGTGTAAATAAAAATGAATTGAGAACTGAACTGAAACAAAAACAGAAAATAATTTGAAGGTCTAGAGAATTTATTTTTGATACACTAACCTTCTGGGGCTTACCGTTTGTTCCCTGGGGCTCCCGAACCGATAAGAATGTGAATAACAAAAAAGCCCCATGGCGGCCACCTTGGCTTCTATGAATGTACTAGTACGATGGATGTAATGGCACGCTAAGTGTCATAACAGAAAGGACAAGCAATTACATCCACCGAGTAACTACGTCCATCGGGCAACTGAATCCAACGACCAACTACATCCATCGAGCAGCTACATCTATGCACATGTCAACACTTCCAACGAGCCAGTACACCCATCGTGTCATTACATCGATCAATGGATGTAATGGCTCGGTGGATGTACTGGCTAGATAGATGTGCTAACACGTTATTCTCCGGTATACCTTGAGTCAAGCAAGCTTGATCTTATCAGCTGCACTCTGTTTCGGTGATTTTAAGTTTGGTCCCAAATCTTTGCTTCTCTGCCTGTTATGGCTTATCTGTCGACACTTTTGCATGGGATGGGTTACCAGTTCGTCTAAAAATGGTGCAATGTCAATGACTTAAGCACTTTATCACAGCCTGTGTTCGCCCTGGTAGCCAAAAAAAAGAGGTGAACTTTCGTCCGGGCTTGTAAAAGAACGGGTGACCTTTTGTCGGTGAGTTGTTGTACGGTGAGACTGTCCGGTGAGTTTTTTTCCGGTGAGCTTGCGTCCAGTTACCGTAGAACTTGGCTGTGTGTCACGGTAAACTTTTTTTGCTTTGTTAATGTGTATTTTTTTATATTGTAGTTCAGACGCTTTTCATCTAAACCAAGCAAAGGTATCACGGTCTGTGTGTATGTTACGGGTGGAACCAGCTGACCAATGAAGGAAGGAGAAACAGAAAAGACAACCGATCGCTGGACTACCAACTTTTCTGTTTCTCCTTCCTTCATCGGTCAGCTGGTTCCACCTATTAGTTGGTAGTCCCGCGATCGGTTGTCCTTTCTATTTCTCCCTCCTTCATGGTTCAGCTGGTTCCACCCGTAATGTATCATAACCAACTATCCCCGAAGTCTGTGTGTATATCCTAGTTCAAAAGCCTTTATAATTTTGTGGCCTCTGGCTGTCTGAAAAGTATTTGTCTAAACCGAGAGGTGGTTGTGCTTTGTGGATGACATCACTTTGTTTCTTTTGTGATGCGGGTGAGTGTTGTGCACGCAACCTTGAAAAACAGGATGTCCGGTGGTTTTGTGGCGGTTGTATTTCTTTATATAAGGGGGTTGGTTAAATAAAAATGATTAGCTGAGTTAGAGACGCTGTCTCTCTCGTTTACTTTCCTTTCAACTGTCAAAAAATTTCCTCCTCCTTCCCCAGACTCGGGTTAAAATATTCATCGTAATAATCATACAGTGGCAAAAAAAAAAAAAAGAAATTAAAAGCGGCATTAAACTGTTGCTAATCTAGGGAGTTGAATGTGTTAATTTTTGTTTCTGTATTTCTATTTTTGTTTTCAGCATGTTACTTCCACAAGCAAAGCATCATTTAATTCGACTTCTTGGGAGGCTCGTGGGCATCCTTCTCCCAGACTTCCCAGACAACAACGATGCCCAACCTCAGAACTGCCAAGACACATTCCTTAGAAATCGCACAAAGCACAAGTTAAACGCACACAGCCGTAGAAATACCGGACCTCACAACCTCAAGGTCGTAGGCCGTGTTCTCTGCAAACAGAATTAGGGATAGCGAAGCATATACAGGAGGCTCTGCACTATTAGCGGCGAGATGTTTCGGTGGCGCCCTCGTTTGGTTACCTTTCGTGACGTCATTACCTTGTGAAAAACAAGTTCGATGGTGTTTGTAATGTGCATGGTGGAAGCCTGCAATCATAGCGATCTCAAAGCAACACTGACAACACCGTCAAAATTGAAGTTCTTACATTCCTCTTATTTCCGTCGATGAGACATCCTTTGCTGACGTTATAGTCAGCATTCGGCCAATTGTGGTGGGCCGACCACAGCGACGCTTTCGATAGCTCACGTCACCAATACTCTATTTAACCTTATGATGTACCGCAGCAAAGGCTACAAGCGCGAGCTCTTTGCTCTAGGGCACAGTCTCGGCTGAACAAGCTCACGTGTATGAAGGGCAGTTGCCAACGCTATGAGCTCGCGCCTCTAGCCTTCGCTGCGGTACAACATAAGGTGAAACGGAGTATAGGGTGTATTCACTGGCGGCCATATATGTGTGCGCTACTGCTGAGCACGTGCTGATGGTGAGCTTCCACAGTTATTTTGCAACATGCACCCCGCACCATCAAGATTGCCGGTCTTGGCAGCCTATTAATGCGAGCTCGTTCTGAGCATGCGCTCTAAACAGTGACCTCAAATATGGCGGCCAGTGAATACCTCCTATAGGATTCAACAGGCGTTGCCATGACGACAATTAACGCGTTTCTTTAGGCTTATGTTCGCTTCAGGCGGAACAACGTCTTATCAATTGTTTTGCTGCTGGCGAGTTTATCACTAGTTTCCCTTGATTCTGGCGCTGCGGCACGAATTGCTCGGATCGCGTCCAGCTCGAAACGGACGAGCAGGTCGGACAACTCACAGACGTTTGAAGTGGCAGCAGTAAATCAGGGAGGCGATATTTTCACGTGACATTACTGTGGCTGCGATGATGACCACTAAATACTCCGTTCTGGTTTGAAATGAATCATTTTCGGGTATAAACCGCTTCAGAAAGATGAGTCAGTATTCCCAACGCCATTGAAATGTATACACAAACACGTTTGCACGTGCGTTACTGTGTGTCCATATAGTGCAATAAAACTAAACTTTAATCATGATGATGATGATGATGATGGCAAATCGTAGCAATTCAGTTGCTGGGTGTGAACGTGGGCGGCCCATCCCGTGTTGCTGGTTTGGCGACGTCAAGTTGCTGGGAGACATTGCCCTGTCTGAAGCGGGCCTTACGAATGGCCAGACTCAAAAGACTATCCAAAAAGTGGGCGAAATCGTTGCTCAAGCTTTTTGCGATTTAAGCGAGGTTAAGCAAAAGCGAAAGCCTCCTGCACTATTCAAACCAGACAAATGTGCCCGATAGTGCAGCGACTACGACAGAGTAGTTCCAAAGCGAGCAACGGCCGCTGATAGGGCACCGCCATGTTTCCCCCTGTCTTTACTCTGACGGTCACGTGACCCAAAATTCCGCTTTATAGGGAAATGCGGTTAACTTTCTGCCGCGGTAAAAGTTGCAGGCTGGTTCACACTAAAGTCTCTGGATCCCAGAAAAGTAGCCCCATTGCGTTCCCCGCCTGCTAGCCGGACAAAGATACTAACGCACAGACGACTTTAGTTCGCAAGGTGATTGACTGATCGGTCACTGTTGCCATGGAAATCGTTATTTCGGTCAAGTAAAATCTTCTAAGTTTCGAAGGGGTCGTCCTTGACCAGTTGCACCAAGATCGCTATGAAGCAACATCGTACTGTAAGAGTTCCTCGCCAGCATAAGCGTCTCTCGTGCTGTGCATGCATTCCACTTATCAACCACGCTTACCTCCGCAGCTCGTTTACAATAGTATTGCGGTTCTTGAGCATTTAAAGACAGGAAATATATATATATATATATATATATATATATATATATATATATATATTATTTTAAATTTCGCCAAGCACCGACGCTGCATGTGGTGGCGGTGCGAACGTGTGCGCTTGTTTCGCCGCTGTGTGGACAACAAATCTCGGTATTCAAGAAATGTATCTATGAAGCTACCCGTCGCGAGCTAATTTTGATCGGTTCACCAAGAATGGAGAGGCTAAGAAGAAACTTCTTATTCCATGAACCGAGATGGCGGCCATAGGGGGAGCTTTGCGCTACTTTCCCACGATCTAGTGACAGTTCTCATTACCGATTATTCTCATGTCATGTTACGTAACGAAAGTTGACGTCTGGTTACACCACAAATCACCGAGACATATGTGCTTCATATTGAGCATGTAGAGGCCGCTAGTGTGTAGTTTGTACGGTCCTTCGAGGCAGCAGGTGGCACCTCCCGTGGTCTCCCGTTTATGTACAGTACTCGAGTTACTCGAGTCGACTAAACTCGCTTTGTTTCGTGTCCGGCGGAAGCACACTGGGTCTCTCTGTGCCCGTCCGTCTTCGGTCCCTCATGGGTCCCAAGACGGCTACGCTAGACTGGCTAGGGTTAGTAGCTATGCCCACGTGGTGTCCAAAGTAAATGCAACATCGCGCGGGACTGTCAGCATGACCGCCGAAAGCGGCAAGAACGACACGACGTCGTGGAAGGGCCTAGGTTTACGCCAGCCGGAGAACTTCGACTTCACCGATGTTGGAACTGTGGCCTTCCTGGCTGTAACAGTACAAAGGCTTTGCCTTCGCATCGGGACTTCCGGCGGTGCCCGAAGATGTTCAGGTGCGACTGCTACCCTCTTGCGTGGGCCCGGAGGCGTGCCGCCCTGCTGCAGTCATTTTCTCTCTCCGTAGAAGCGCCGGACGCCATTGTGATGCAGCGCTTCACAGAGCACTTCGTTCACCCCGTGAAAGACGTGTGCGAGTCGTTCCGGTTTCACCGTCGTGTTAAGTTGCCGAAGGAGACCGTCGACGCGTTCTAGGCGGAGCGGTCGTGCCCTGTCAAGCGATGCTAGTACGGCTCGCTAGAGGTAGATACACTGTACGTGCGTGACCGTTTAGTCATGGGCCTCCGAGATGCACATCTCTCCGATCGCTTGGGAAGCAACCCCAGACTCACTATGAAAGAGGCATGGGTTCCGACACGATAAGGAGAACACGCAGACAAGAAAAAGACCTCCGCTCCAGGTGCGAGCACGCGGACAATGCCGGAGGTGTCAACTAGGACGCAGCCAAGTTCGGAGAACGAAAGAAGCGACGCGCGGCTAAGCCTGCCGCCACCGGTGCGCGGTACGGGTGTTTGTCGTAGAGCTCTGGGACTCAGACAGTTTCCTGCTTCTTTAGTGGAAGCTCCACTCATCGTCTTATTCACTGCCCCGCTCGAAAGTCTCGGTGCAACTTCTACCGCTAAGAAGAGGATTTTTTGGATATATGCCGGTCCAGTAAAAAGCACGCCCACAAGGAGGCGATTTAACTCTACACC
Organism: Ixodes persulcatus; assembly: GCA_013358835.2. Taxonomy (NCBI): domain Eukaryota; kingdom Metazoa; phylum Arthropoda; class Arachnida; order Ixodida; family Ixodidae; genus Ixodes; species Ixodes persulcatus. Next base: position 176,252 of record JABSTQ010010439.1, read on the forward strand.
GTCAACGCCGAAAAAAAGGCGAAATACGTGAAGGTAACTATAAACATTTACACTGTCCTCTTCAAGGTTGACTCCTGCGCCGAAGTAACCACCATCCCGTACATTGTTCGGAGGATAACTTCGCACTTGGACAAAGTGAAGACTCCATTCACGAACCCCGTAACGAACAACTCACGGTTCTGGGATCTTTCTCGCTGATACCCTGATGGAACAACAAATCTTTGCAAGAATGGGTCTTCGTCGTCCAGTCCGTCAGGCTTCAACACACCTTTGTTGGGTTTCCGCTCCATACAAGGCCTGCTGGTGTTCAAATTCCTCGATTCCGTGGTCAAGCCTGGCTCTGCGGAACTCTTTTCCGGTGTCGGCAGCATTCCGGAGGAGTACACGGTCAGGCTGCAACAATGAGCGACTCCATTTTTGGTGAGCCTCTCGCGTCGCATCCTGATTTCGCTAAGAGACGTTGTACGGAATTAAATAAAAAAGCTCGTGCAGGAAGGAGTAATCCGTCGTGTGGAGAGCCCGACCCCGTGATGCGAGGCGTTAGTCGTCGTCCCGAAGTCTTCCGGAGGTCACCGCCTGTACGTCGATCTTACGAGGCTCAACCAGGTGGTGCTTCGGCAGTGGGATATACAGCGGACAGAGATGGCAAATTTTCTTTCAAAAAGTAATTAAATTACATTACTAATAACCTTGGAAAACTGCAAAAGTTTAATTTCAGAAGAAATTACCGCAGAATAAATTAAAGACATTAAATTACAATTACATTCTAAAAGTAATGAAATTACTTTGACATTGCTTTTTTATACCTTGGGGCAGTAATTCGTGCTTATTTTATTTACAGTATACGTACCAAAACTCAGATCTTCCTATTTACACCGCCACAATTCTCCTCAAAGTGACTCACTCTCAACAGTCTTTTCGCTGGCGCACACGACATAAGTGGTAAACATGATGAATAACTTATACCTTAGATGTGACTTGAAGGCAGTCGACTCACCGGTTTCGCTGTTCATTCGACGGCGAAGGTCCTTAGATGAAGGGTGCTATGTTTCCATCTTCCTGGTTTAGAAGATGTTAGAATTGGTGTCAGTGTGTTATGTCGGGACATGAGAGCTCGTGCTTACAAGGAGTCGTGACGTGAAACGTTTCCTTTCTGCCTCGGACGCAACCTAATCCTCTTTTCCCAAGAGCACTAGTTGACATATTCCCGGTCATTCCTCTAGAGGAGTAATGCTCTTAAACGCACGAAGAACCCAAGTTATTGCGCGTTGTCACACAAGAGGGCTGGATGTTTGCTAGTCAGAAGCGTCGCCAGTTAAGAAGAGAGATGGCGCGAGCTTCCTAAAACATGTACTTTCCAAACAAACGGTTAATGACGTCTGCTTGTAGACTTATTTATCTATAAACTTCCCAAGGAAAGGCAGCGAGGTATACCGCGAGCAACACCAGCTTTCCTCGATTCCCGTCTTTTAAAACTTCAAAAATCACCTTAAGGTGATTCCACGTCAGTTCATGCAATGATGGTCCGGGCCATAATTTAGATATTTTTGTTAAAACTATATATGAAATTCATTTTCTTGGGAGGAACATTCAGCTATATATGAACGCCGTAACAATTTGTTTCGCTGAGATATAAAATAGAGAAGCTCGAGGCGTGGAAATTGAGGAGATTTCACAATGCTACTTTACACAGTCGTCATTTCCTCATCGAAACTTTCACGTCACCATAACTTTTTTTAATACGTTTTACAAAAGATACAAAACATATACACGAAAAATGAAAAATATCAATAAACTATTTCTATGAAAACGAAAAAATCAAACATGACATAAAACGCGTTTTAGACACATATTCACAATTTTTTTGCAAATAAACCATATTTTATAATACTTCACAAAAGACATCGAAATGAGCGTCTTTAAATATTCTTTACGAATACATAAAGATAATATGCCTACCCTTAATTGTCTCTTTGTTATTAACGCGGACATGCGACTGATTTCTCAAAATGTGGCAAGATTGGGCGTCGATATTTAAAAAAACTCCATATTTTATTTTCTTTAAACTCCCCTTGGCACTTTGCAGTGACGTGAACTAACCTGTTATGCCAAAAGATTGAATAACATATGACGTCCGAACGGGAAAAGCTACGACAAACCTTCACTCGGAGCAAGCCAACGTCTTCGTCAAAGCGGCTTTGCCGCACAGCAGCAAACATTTTGAGCGTTAGTTATGACATGCATTTTATATAATTAAAATTCTTATTTTCATAAGGGGTGAGTATTAGTGACACCGAAAGGAACTTTGAGCTGAAATACCATTAATTAGCATACAATTCACGGAAACAAAACGGCCCCACTCTGCAATTCGCTAACTATGCATACATAAGCTTAAAACTCTCAGTTGCGTGAGTGGCCATGTATACATCTGGACTATCGGAATATGATGTCTTCCACAGATGAGATGCCTGGATTCATCTCCCAGATTTTACAGTGGTCCACTCTGCTTGCTTCACCGCACGAAACTCTCGAACTCGAAGACAGCTGTGAGCACTGCGCGGAGTGGTTTGACACGTTCCGCGAAGCGCTGAAGGCATGCAGTTCCCACCAGGAACGCAAGCCATTGTACACGCTTCTGCCACCAAGTATCTCGAAGAAAAAAATATTGCGTATGCTGCCGGAAGCGACTGCCTACATGATTGATCAGACAAGAATACTGAAGCGTAAAGGAGGTGTATGGGCAATTCCTGATCCCTATGCACTCTAAGAAAAAAAGGGTGTAGTAGGGTGTATCTGGCGCACATGCACCCTTTTTCTGAAAGATGCACCCTCCGTTGCCCAGCCAGTGTACTTGTACACTAAAAATGAGCATTCTCCTCTCCCTTAAAACCTCTAGGTGTATTAGTGCACCACCACGCTAGCCACGCACCCCGATCACCTTGTGCTTGGATTCCCCCTTGGGGGTCACTTTTTGGGTCGGGCAGTTTCTTAGAAAGTATGGAGCTGTCATGTTCACTCGGTATTGACAGTAGAGTGGACGCTATGCTTGTTTTAGGCCAATCGGGTCTCCGGGTAGGATCACGTGACTACAGTCTCCAAGCTAGAGATAAGGCAGAGCACGGCACCTGCCTGAAGGCCAAGGCCACGGGTAGCATCCACTGCACTATTAACTTTGGGTCGAATTTTCAAGAGGATATAAGGGACAAACCTCTCGTTGGGTTCATTGTTGGGATAACCCTGAAGATAAGCCTTTGCAAGGACAGCCTCTTTTGGCCTTGAAGGAGCTGCTATTTTCGTATTGTCACAAACTCTGGCGCCGGCCGACTCTCCCGCGATCTTTTTCTTTGTGTTTTTTGTGCTGCTCGCCGTGTCCCTTCGACAATTTGCCTTTTCGGTGGGCCGCCTCGCGTTGCGGCGGCCACAAACGGGAAAACCAAAGCCGGTTTTGTTTGTTTCTTCTTTTTTTTTCCCTCGCGGGTGCCTTCGGCGCCGACAAAGGCGGGAAATACGTCGCCGTGGAGAGGGACGGTTGGGACGGTTTTCGTGGGGAGCGCATAGTTTCGGGAGAGAGCTTTTTGGGTCTTCAAGGAGGCAAGATGAGTGAGTCTTCATCGTCACCGCCGCCGTCTTCCTGCCAGCTCACCACCGCCGAGAGCCCGACGATCCCCTTCGACACCAAATTCGAGTGAGACCCGTCCGTACACTTCGGACTTTACTTTTGTGGACGTTTTATTTTTACTTGCTCTCCGTCCGTGGTTTTGTTGCTTGATTTCATTCTCTTTATTTTGTATTGCTTTAGCGCGCCAACCGTTTTCCTTGTTGTTTCTTTTGGTTGAATCTCCGTGTGGAGCTTTGGGGTTTTCTTTTTGTTGTGTGTTGTTTGCCTTTGTGCCAAACCTTGGAATTTAAATTTCTATTTTGTTTTTAAGTAAATATATTGTTCATTGTTCAAACTCTATGTGTCCGCCTGAGCTCATTCCGTTCTTCCCCGACTTGGGCACACGCGCCAACCGCGCGGGCTGACCGGCCTCAACAAAAATAAATGTTGTCCACAGTTGTTGTAGAGGGCCGGCGGGCAAACCGTCAAGGGGGAATCGCGCTTCTAACCTCCAGGCGGGGGTGACTGTGACACGTATACTCCTTTTTTCTTTCTCTCCCTAAGCTGAAAGCGTGGAAGAAGCTGCGCAGTCGCCGGACCAATGAACCGGGGGCTTGTTTTATCGCTTTACTCCGCTGACTGGGCGCGGGTAATGGCAGGTAGCTCTTTTCGATCCCGGAATGTCTGATTCCCGGCCTAGTTTCTTGTGCGCTGTGCTGCGACCAGTGGGGCTGCCGGAGATTTCGTCCGCGACAACGTATTCGAGTGCACCAAGGCTTCCAGTGTCTGAAAAGTCCTACGCGTACATCGGCAACAAGCGATTTCTTCAAAAAAGCCCAAGGAATTCCTGTGATGCTTTTAGTGTTCGGTTTGGCAAATTACTGCTTCTGCCACATTGTGTTAAATCTTCGAAGACCCCTTTCTTTTCGTTTTTGTGTTTGTGTGGTTGTTCTGCAGTGAGCCGTGTCGACATTTCGGATTACATATTTCAAGTCCGGTATTTTCATCGTAAGTGCACTGCTACCTACTCCTTTGCAGCAATTGACCCTTCCGTTCCGGGTTACCTCTAAAATTAGGCAGTGTCTATTTCCTAGCAGCCAGGAGAACAATTTCCCCGAAATTCTATCGGCAGTCCCCTGCCATTAGCCGCCTACAATCAGGTTATAACTGCGGGTAGAATACTGACTTTCTTATTCTCCCGGCGTTTTGTGAAAACGCGTTTCATGGACAACTTTTCGTTGATACACGTTTTGTAGACACGTTTCGTCGACGCTAACGTTTCATCGTCACTCGTTACGTGAACTGTACGCTGAAGGAACATTCCGTCGCGCGTGTGTCTCTGAGGCGCGTGCTCACCGACCCAGCCCACCCGTTCACGTCGCTTCGTGGCGACAGTCGGCGGCGGCTCATTACAAAAAATTTACCCCACCTGTGCCACCGGTACATGTCACTTCGCGCATATAGTGTAGGGCAGCTCATTTAAAAAAAAAGAGAAGCTAATATAGGAAAGCTAATCTAAGCTGTCTATGAAACATCGCGTGTCGATGAAACGTCGTTCGATGAAGTGGTTGTATCACTAATGAGTGGCGACTGCCGGCAGAATTTCGGGTAAATAATTGTGCCGGCTGCTGGGAGAATAGACACTACCTAAGAATCACCCCAGATCTTGTTTGCTAAGTAATCTTCTCAGTTGTGTAACAGCTTCGTTGTACATCTTCACATATCACGGATTGCTTGCACGTTTGTACTTGTTTACGGAATAGGCTGTCTAATAAACTTTTAGGAGATTTGAAAACAATTTCTTGTGTCTGTTTGCCTGCCTTTTTGCAACCACCTGGGTGCGTACATTTTTTACAGGTTTCCTTGAGGTGGGTGCACAAAGAGGTGTAATGGTACACCATTGAATGAGGTGTATCTATGTTCCCTATGAGCGGGGTGGCTGTAGAAAACGGTGTAATAGTAAACCCTGTTGGCGGGTGTATCTCTGTTCCCTATGAGCGGGGTGGGTGTAAAAAACAGTGTAATAGTAAACCCTCTTGGTGGGTGGATGTTTACTCCCAAACAATTGCGTGGGTGTAGAGAAGGGAATACTTGTACACCTTAAATTGGGGTGTACCTGCACACTGAAACGACGGAGAGGGTGTAAGAAAGGAGTAGTGACACACCCCAATATGGGGTGTATCTGTGCACCCCCGAATGCTGAAGGTGTCTAAAAGGGTGCACATATGCACCCTAAAAAAGGGTGTATGTGTGCACCTCGTCTAGAGGTGTACTTGTACACCTTTATGGGTGTAGTATATGTGGCAGCACTTACACCCCCTGTGGGTGTACCCACTACACCCTTTTTTTTTAGAGTGTGGGGAAAAAGGCGTATGCCGAAGACGTGAGGGTTGGAATTGAGTACTACACACGCGACGACCTCACATGCCCTGTTCAAAGCCCCAACAAAAAGGACGTCGTCAAAGCCATGATGAGCGACATATCTAAAGTCGTAAAAAGGTTTATGACCCGCTCTGTTAAGGAAGCTTACCAGCTGTTTAGGAAGAACCATCCCCATCCAGAACAAGGCATCTCCAAATTTTATTCCCTACAACCAAAATTGGTAAGAAAAAGTCCCAAGCACGAGTTGTGCGCATGCATATATGGCGTCAATTTTCAGTTGCTTTTTACGGCAATAACAAATGCCCCAAACATGACATTTACTGAAGACAACCTCAAGCGCATCTACCCCTGCAGAGCTGCACAGAACGATTGCTTCCTGCGCCGTTGCGAAATGTGTCCAAAAACGCAGAGCACCTCGTTGCAGTCGCTGTATCTTGACGAAGACAAAGAGATCCGTTTCGCGTTATGGGACGCTGGGGAACTTGTCAAAAAGGTTATGGGCGCTTCCGCCTTCCTGCGGGAACTCGAGAGCGAAAAGTACATGAGGCATTCTTACATCCGTGACCTTCAATGAAGCCTGATACATGACACAAGAACCGCCTTACCACCAAAGGCAGTGATGTTCCACTTCGATTTTGCGGAAAAGTGGACAGTACTGTAAGTTTAGAAAGAGTTATATAAGTAAAGACAGGGGACAGGACAACTCTTCCCAACCGAAGTGCAGAGTTTTCATTGGAAAAAAAACTCAAGTGTCTCTCTTCACAAGTGTGGTTACGTCCACACAAGGCACGCAAAGCTTTGCCGTTGTCAGCGATGGTACACGACACATGACACAACTCACGCTCTTCTAGCCACAGAGGCCATAAAAAAGTATGTTGATGAACGTTACCCAGTCTTTTCTGCAATAATTTTTGTAGCAGACGGAGCGGCGGCGCATTTCAAGAATCACTTCCAATTGCACGAACTGTCTCGGAAGCCGTACCCTTCGGCAAGATCGATCTTTTCAGCCGCTGGACACAGAAAAAGCGCTTGTGATGGAGTAGGTGGTGTTCTTAAACACCACACAACGCTCACCGACTTGAGATCTTTGCTCAACTCAACGATTGTCACCGCTAAAGACTTCATGAAAGTGCTATGTGAAAAAGTAACAAATGTCTGCATGTTCCACCTGTCTGCGGAATGGGTTCGAGAGTTTCGTGCGGTGACGCAAGCAGAGTGGACCACCGTAAAACCTTGGAGAGGAATCCAGGCATCTCATCTGTGGAATTCATCATATGCCGAGAGGCCGGATGTATACATGGCCACTCGCGCAACTGAGAGTTTTAAGCTTATGTATGTAAGCTTATGCATTTGCAGAGTGCGGGCCGTTTTGTTTCTGTGAATTGTAAGCTAATTAATGGTATTCCAGGTCAAAGTCACTTTTCGCGTCAGTTATACTCGCCCCTCATAAAAAAAGAAGAATTTTAATAATATAAAATACATGCCATAACTAACGATCAAAATGTTTGGTGCTGTGCGGCAAAGCCGCTATGACGAAGACGTCGGCTTGCTCCGAGTGAAGGTTTGTCGTAGTTTTTCCCGTTCGGAGGTCATATGTTACTCAATCTTTTGCCATCACAGGTTAGTTCAAGTCACTTCAAAGTGCCAAGGGGAGTTTTAATAAAATAAAAGATGGAGTTTTTTTTAAATATCGACGCCCAATCTTGCCACACTTTGAGAAATCAGCCGCATTTCCGCGTTAATAACAAAAAGATAATGAAGGGTAGGCATATTATCTTTTATATTCGTAAAGAATATTTGAAGACACGCATTCTGATATGTATTGTGAAGTATTATGAACGATGGTTTATTTGCAAACAAATTGTGAATATGTCTCTCAAACGCGTTTTTATGCCATGTTTGATTTTTTTTGTTTGCATAAAAATATTTTATTGATATTTTTTTATTTTTTGTGTATGTGTTGTATATTGTTTGTAAAACGTATTAAAAGGTTATGGTGACGTGAAGGTTTCGATGAGGAAATAACGACTGTGCAAAGTAGCATTGTGAAATTTCCTCAATTTCCACGCCTCGAGCTTCTCTATTTTAGATCTCAGCGAAGAAAATTTTTATGGCATTCATATATAGCTGAATGTTCCTCCCAAGAACACGTCTTTCATATATATTTTCAACCAAAATATCTAAATTATGATACGGACCATCATTGCATGAACTGACGTGGAATCACCCTTTACTTAACAAGGCCAAGGATATGCACGAAACGTTCTGGGGCCTTGAAAAGGTATTTGGAACTAGCTATTTATTCCTGTCGTTTGTTGTGTCGAAGCACAGGGTCTTACCTTGCTTGACGAAAGAGCTAGAAGGCTGGGGATTTTTTTGTCCTGTCCTCTCAGGTTTTAAAATGTGTTGACCTCACTGCTGATGTGCCCTTCGTCTTGTACGCTACAAACCCTTCATCCCTAAGCTGACCGTGCAGTGGAAGCTACGTGCTTCTTGGAACAGTCACACGTCTATTTTTCGCCACGTAACCACGCTCTCGTTCATAGCCACGGGCAGAAAAAGGGACGCGTCAGTGGATCAAGGCAAGGAGGTTGATTGGTTCTGACAAGCTAGTAGCTCCCATCACACTGCTCACTTAGGGATTAACGAAGTATAGTATCGTAGTGATGACGTGACGCCGTGGATCTGTCTTGCCTGGAGTTTGTGAGCCATGGCCTTCAAGCGATGTCTTTAGACGAAAGAGTTTCTCGTCCGCCTTTCTAGCCAGGCTTTGTTTGTCTGCCGAGTACTCCGTACGAGGCTTTGCACTCAGATGGTCGTCATTTATTTGCTGTCTCTTTCACGACATTTCACCGTGCAAAATATTTTTTCTCTTTATTTAAAGCTCGCAAGCAAACTTTCCAATTGGGATAAAAGTGTATTTCTAATGTAATGAGTAATTTTCTTGAAATTACTGCCTAAAAGTAATTCACGACATCACTAAATTACCAACCTAGAAAAGTAATTAATTACATTACTCATTACAACAAAGAGTAACTTAATTACTGTAATTTGATTACAGTAATGTTATTACTGCCATCTCTGACAGCCGACAGTCGACCGGGTGGTGTAAAGCTAAACTTTTTCTCAAGCCGGATGCGATATACGGATTTCACCAGGTGAGGCTTGCAAGTCGTGCCAGGAGTACACTACCTTCGTCACACCCTTCAGCCGCTAATGTTTCTGTCGTGTATCGAGAACGCTGCGTTGCGGGACGGAGGTGACGATCCACAAAACATTCCCCAGTGTGAAACGAAGCATGCGGACCGCAAATTTGTCTCCTTCTTGTGCAAAGTTGTAGTGACGTTAGAACGCCGAGCTCTAGTTGGTTGTGAATAAAAGATAGTGGGTAGACACTAAGGCAGCTTGATTTGAGGTTTACCCACTATCCTTCAATCAGAGTCAATCAGAGCTCGGCGTCTTTATGACGTCACTCCAACTCTTGCGCAAGAAGCATATGGCTTGTCCTCCGCATAGGCCAACGCGCTGTACAAAAACAAGTCAGCATTTTCCAACACCATTTACGGGCAGTGTGCATGCACACAAACGAAATTCGTGTCAAGTGAAACGTCTACGCGTGCGCCTTGCCGACAGCAGTGCCGCCGCTGCGGCGTGACGTCAAAGCCACCTTTTCGTCTATAGCATATTACACCAGAGTGAATCCCACTAGAGCTACGAAACCGAAACAACCGACACCGGCGAGCTTCGACCCCGCGCAGCATGCATGTGAAGGTGGCTTTGGCAGGCTTGCCGATCGCTCCTGCTGACTTCAAGAGCACCGAGAGACCGCAAACCTGCCAAACATAGCTTCGCGTGCATGCTCCACGCGTCTGAGGCTTGTCGGTGTATGTTGTTTCTGTACGTCGCTCTAGTGGGACTCGGCCATTACGGACAGCACGTCGTTGTAAGGTTCCACAACAAAGGTGCTACGTTGCGAAACAGCTGCAGGAAATAAACAAACAAGTGAAAACAATTGTGGGTCACCAAGTCGCCGCCTATTGTCTGGTCTCTAAAACAAAAAAAAAAAAAACGTTTAGCAGGCCGCTATCCGGAAGCGAACAAGTACCGAATCGAAAGGAAAGGGGAGATTGTATAGGCGTGGAGAATGGGAAGGGAAGGAAAGGGGCCAATTTTCCGGGCGACCTGACATTGACCGAACCGAATCGGTGGAAAGCAGGGTCAACGGAAGCGCAGATGGGCGGAGATGGACAGCTCTGAAAGAGTGCTGCTTGGAGCCACTAACTTAATGGGCTGCGCTTTTTGGTTACGGACCCTGAACCATCGGGGACACTTTTTTATTATTTTCTCTAAAATAATTGAACTTTAAATGAATAAATTTGGAAGTTTGATGCGCCAAATCAACGACGGGCATCTGGCACGCCCCAGAGGAGGACGGAGGATTAGTTTCGACCACCTGGGGATCTTTTGACGTGCAACCTGAAAGCTTGGTTACACGGCGTCTTCTCTGCAATATGCCTCCGTGGTATTGCGGGCACCTTGGCCGGAATTCAAACCCACCACCTGAGGATCCGTAAGCCGGCACTTTGTCTCGGAGCCACCGAGGCGGCTAATGAAACTTTAGCTAACTGTAAAGTTTTGCCTTATGTTTTTAAAACATATATTACTTTTAATGTAGCTTCTATAGTTTTCTGCTCAGAGGCAGAAGCAATGTTTTATGTGTTTTTTTTATCTCGGACATTTAGGTACACAAATTTTTATAACAAGCGTAGTGCAATGACTCGTAATGCTCCCCAAAATTACTCAAAATAAAACAAATAGAAAGACTAAAAAAAGATCAGGCGGGAAAAAGAAGACATGGATATATAAGACTGAAAATAGCGTAATCCAAGGAAAAACCAAACTCATCAGAAGGCATGTACCGCTAATTTCGTATAGTAATAGGCTTATTCAAAACAGCATCTTGGAAAGAATCTCAAACAGGGCCAGAACGGTCGGAAGACAAGCAGAAGTACACAAACGGAAGTACGGAAGTGCACGAAATCCTGCTCTTCGTTAGTCTGCCTTCGCCCGTTCGTTTTCAGCTCTTTTCTTATTGCATACCACATTTCCCAAAATCTTAACAGCAAAAAAAAAAAAAAGCACTGCCAAAGCTTTTGCTCATTCGCCGAACATGTGCAGGCTCTCGAACCATGGTCATGGTACTTCGCTAGCAGGTCTCTCGAAGAGTTATAAATTTGTCGAGGTCATTGCTGAATGAAATGGCTGTTTTTGCTGTTCCGACCCAAATGAATGGTTCTAGTGTACATATGGCCGTGCTGGCACGTCATCCTGAAAATAGCGAGGCGATTAAACATTAATTTTTTAATTGAAGGCTATTTATACAAGCATCATGCCCTTACGTTTTCAATAGCTCGATGAGAGAAAGCCGACTCGTCGGTTTCATTTCATTTTTGTTGCACCTGTTCAGTCGAGGTTCATCCCACCACCGACGCCATCTGAGCAATCCCTATGGCAGAGCCTGCTCCCGCTGTGGTCAGTGCACCTCTCACTAGGCGTTCAAACTCCGCCGTCCTAATGGCGTTGGTACGTTGCAGTAGACCACTTTTTCGAATCAAGCGAGATTTACGCCTGAATATAACAGGTTCCGTGGTAACGCATAATTACTCTTGGAGTCCCAGTTCCAGATCACTTTCTTTTTAATCCTGTTTTGCTACCCCGAACGTTTATGTTCTTTGATTTTCGATCATCACTGCTTTGCAATTTACCGATAACCGAAGCAGTGAGTGTTTCCTGCTTTCATTGGTTTGTTTCTTACCACGGTGCGCGGAACTACGCATCGTTCAATTACCCGCTAAAATACCAAACTCGACACAAATCACAGTATAAAAGTCTCTACAATTTACTTCTAAAATCATCTACTGATTAGAAAGATGAAAGTCATTGCCTCATCTTGACGCGCCGAATCTTTAGTGCTGATGGAAATGTCCACGATTCACCCATCGCCTGGAGCCCATGGACAAACGTGGCTGGAGCCCACAAACGTGGCTGGAGCCCACATACGTGTCTGGAAACAACAAGAAGATGATTACATATGAAGCAATGAGTCCACGCTGAAAAACCAAGTCCATCAGCCAGTTCTTGTGCCCGCCTGCCGTGAACTTATAATGATCGGCAAATTAAACTGTTCATTTATATTTCATGTGCGTGAAAAAAAACCGTGCATTTAAACATGGTTTTCGATATAATGGGAGAGGGTGATTCAAATGTTTGAGTGGGGTATGCCATTCTGTTCATAGCAGTTTCCGGATATATGAATTCAAGGTCAGGTTTGCGGTGTACCACGATTGCGCAGCGTGCTGAGTACATGTCGCGTCTCGAAATCTTCGCCCTCCAATCACCCGATTTCATATTCCCAACGTGCCATATTTCACGTACTCACTGTATACCCGTCCCAAACTCATTTTGCGCGATTTGAAGGGCGTTGTTTGGTGCAGTGGTGAACGGTCACTACGTCGCGCGTACATCACTGGGCCGCGTGTTAACCGCCCACCGTTCACGCCGCTTCGCAGCGATAGTCTGCGGCTGCTCATTCCGAAAATATTAACCAACCTGGGCAACCCGTTCACGCCGCTTCCGGTTGACAGACTACGGCGGCTCGTTACAAAAATGTTAACTCACCTGGCCCACCCGTACGTGGCGGCTGTTAATATGACCTGAGTCATGGTAATTTAAAGCTCGTGATTTTGATAACGGGGAAAAAAAGCGATGTGTTTGACGGGGGGAATTCGACAAGAAGCTTTTGACATCGGTTGCATTCGTGCACCACTCCATGCTTGCACGTCAGGGCCGTCGATTCAAGCAAGTCTTTGCGTTTTTTTTAAACTTTAGTTTACCTGGTGTTTATAGAGCACGGTGCTTTTTCGCTTCATTGAACGTGCGTGCTCTTTTTTTTCACAATTACTTTGCTTGCTCCGTTTTCCAACAGATTCTCTAGGAAAATAAATGCAGCTAGATAAGCACATCATTTTGCTGTCAAATACTGACTTAGATATGGAATTTGTTGTAATATGGCTAATATATAGATTTATCCAAAATCGACATAACATCGTACAAATCTATGTTAGCCAAATACTACTGATAAACATTCTAGATGCATCCACAGACACGTCTTGAGGAAGAAAAATAAAAACAACCACACTTCCAACCGTCCGCTAATCCAACGAGGAGCTCTCAAAGGCCATCCTAGCTAGAAATCAAACTCAGAGTAAAAAAACAAGAAGAAAATATTGCCTTGTCTTTTAAAGATCGGAAGCCTAGCCTTTTCCAGCTTGAAAAACACAAATAGACACCCATTAACAGCTTCAAAAAATTGAGGCTCCAATCCACGCTGTGAAGGTGGTTGGACAGCGAAGCTGCGGTATCAGCTGCAACGATTCCCTACAGCACACCTACGAAATGCCGCCACCGGTCGCAGCACGCCGCCGCTGGTCGTATTGCCGTTTCTTTTCCCTTTGCCACTCCTAGTATTCACGCTGCTCCTCGGGAGTCCTAACTATGCGCGGCGTGTTCATCGCGGTGCTGCAGCAACAATGAAATCGGTTACTATACTCCGTTTCATCTTACGTTTAAGCGCAGCGGATGTTACGAGCCATCGGAGCCAATCGAGGCCACGTGAGTGTCACTTGACCTTAGAGAGGGAGCACAGCGACGCGCGGAGAGCATATCACGGGCCGCGTCCGCAGAACGGGATTGGTTAAAATAGCTCGTAGCATCGGCTGCGGCCGGACGCAAGGTGAAATGATATATATGAAAGGCTAGTGACGTCACTCCCCACGTCGCAAGCTTCCGTCGCCGCGGCAACTATGGCAACAGTAATCTTCACGGGGAACGTATGCGGTGAGCGCTACGTTTTTCGCATTGTTTTCAGGAGCTCCTTATCATTCATTATATGGTTAAGATGCTTGTTGTGTTCTTATTCTTTGTTGAAACGAATGTTGTGTTGCATGTTGTACGCGTGGTGATTTTACTTTTCGCTTCAATCTTCTGAAGTCTGTTTTTTCTTTTCGTGAGAAGCGACACGAAAACACACGCGGGGAGAAGGAACGTGCTTCGCATTGTTCGCAGCCACCGTTATTATCCATTTTGCGGTTTGCACTTCACATGAGGGCTTCGAATGACGTCAACTCCTTTCGAAGCAGCTGCAAACCTTATCTTTACCGGAACGCGTGGGAGGGTGTTCCTATTGTTCACACGCGCCTTATCATTCATCATGTGGTTTTGATGCTTGTTTTGTTGATGCGTGTTTTGTGGTTTTCTTTATTGAAACGGATTCTGAGCTGTGTGCTGTATGCCTGATTTCAAAGGAAATATGCTGTTTTGCCTTCAATTGTTCGCCGGGAGTTTTTTTTTTTTTGCTTACAACGTCAACGACACGAAAATTTCCTTGGCTGGTAGCGGTATACAGCTTCGCTGTAATAAAGATCACTGCGATGCGTGAAATCAAATTCATGATTTACTCGTGGAGAGATTATTTTTTGCCAGTACAATTCTGGCGGTGTCGGACTCAACTTAAGGCATGTTGAGAGGGGGGGGGGGAGTTATAATAACTGGTGAGAATTCGTAAAATACAACCCCTGTCGAAGTCCCCTTGCGTGACTTGTGAAATGGTGGGTGCTCAGGCGTATATCATTTTAATCTGTTGTCCAAATTCGACAGTGTTATTACAACACTAAGCACACAAAACTCTGTCAAACACTCGTGTTCAGTCGACGCACACCTGGCCATTCCATTCGCAAGTAAATACGCGACCGACACTGCCAATAGATCTCTTTCGGAAGACTGCTCTCTGTTGGCAGCTCAGGAATCCCTGCACAATGGCGTACTAAAACCGCAACGTAACGGCACACGTTATGAGTTTGGTTGGATTAGAAGGCAACCCCCCCCCCCCCCCCAACCTACAGAAAACGTTGATGATCTCAGTGACGTTGCACTTTGGACGCTGTTTGATTGGCTCGTCGGCTCCAAGCGTTGGCCTTGATCCGACGTTCCTTATCTTTTGGAATAACTTGCACGTTCCATGACATCACTTGTTCCGCTATTGTACGTACAGTGCTTCTCACCTTCTACTAATCAGCATGTTATTTTCGAAAGGGGTCTATACGACAGCCTCTAAATAACAAAGCCGTAGTTCTGAGCAAAGGCCAACGCTGGTCACAGATTGGACACGACGATTCCGTCTATAAGCTCCGCTCACACTTCACTTGAAGCGGAGCGCTGACGCACCACTCGTTTCCAATCTGTGTCCAGCATTGGTCTTCGCTGGTGACGAAAAATTGTCGGCACGATGGCCTTGTCTTCTAGGTGGTATTAGTCTACACAAGAGTAATCAAAGTTTCGATACGCGACCTGCTGCGTGCAAGATCCGCGCCGCACAAACAAAGGGGCAAGTCTAAGCGCCGCCTCGTGGCGCCCATTCGCGTAAGCTGCGTGTTGGGGGCATGCCTGAAGGTAATTTTACATGGAGCGGCCGTGCAAAAAACATCAGGGCGAGTTTCAGTCTCCTGGGTCAAACAACTAGTGATGCAAAACTATCGATGAATTGGCTTTCGATACTATCGATAGTTTTATCAAAACTATCGATAGTGCCGCAGAACTATCGATAGTAGACTATCGCTAGTACTATCGATAGTTTTTCGATAGTCAACTATCAATAGTTTTTAGAAAGTCGACTATCGATAGTACTACCGATTGTTTTTTTTTTTTTTTTTTGCTATCGACAGTCAAATTTCTGACTACTATCGGTAGTTCTATCGACAGTTTTGCACCACTAGAGCGAACACAGTTGCCACACCGCCGCTCACCTCCCTTCCTCCTCCCTTCGCTAAAACTCCCGTCTTCGTCATCACTGAAAGCTGAACCAAAGTTGGGAGTGCAAATGGTTGGGCTAGTTGGTGTCCCATTTGAAAAAAATAAAGCGAGAAAAAGAGAAGAGGGAGCGACGCAAACTACTAGTATCGCAAAACTATCAATAGTAAACCGTCGACAGTACTATCGAGAGGTTTACGATAGTTTACTATCGATAATTTTCCGATAGTCGATTAACGATAGTTTTTCGATAGTTGACTATCGATAGTTTCTTTACTATTGATATTCAGATTTCTGGCGACTACCGATACTATCGATAGTTTTGCACCACTACAAACAACCCATGGACAAAGTGCGAATTTTCTCTGTTCACCGTAGATTTTTGTTTCTTTTTTTACATCAAAAGCATCGTTAACAGGGCGACTGCCATTTGACTCGCTTAACGACGGGAATCGCACTGCGATCAAGCAAATATCGCAGTAGGTGAAATTGCCTTGAGAGGCGATTGAGTTAGCTCAAAAACTCAAGCAAAGAGTTCAGCAAAGATGATTTTAATCCTTGTAAGGTTGCTGGGCTATTTGGTTCATCTTAGTTAAACATATAACACAGCACAGAAAAGTCAGGGACACAAGTAAGCAAGACATGCGCTAACATTCAGCTATTTTTACTAGGTAAAAAGCAAGGCATATATACATGCGCAAAGCGGCAACACAGAAAGCTATCGAGTCGGTATCCCATCGTGCAAAAACTGAAATTCATTTTCATGAGGACCAATGGCCGTATATTTGATAAAAAGAGAAGCATATACACATATGAAAAGCAGCAACTGATACAGCTATCACGTCGCTGTCTGATCATGCAAAAACTGAAATTAATTTTTATGAAACACAACTGACATGTTACTGATACAAAGCGAAGCACATATACATTACGCAAAGCGGCAACACAAACAGCTATCAAGTCAGTATCCGATCATGAAAAGCTGTAATTCATTTCTATGAAGAACAATTGATGTGCCACTGATAAAAAGCAAAGCATATATGCATCCTATATGATTTGCTATCTATCAATGACACGTCAATTGTTCTTCATAGCAATGAGTTTCATTTTTTTTATGATCGGATACCGACTTGATAGCTGTTTGTGTTGCCGCTTTATGTATGAATATGTGCTTCGCTTTGTATCAGTGACATCTCAATCGTATTTCATAGAAATGAATTTGTTTTTGCATGATCGAATGCCGACTTGATAAGTGTATCAGTTGCCGCTTCGCGTATGTATATGTGATTCGCCTTGTATCAGTGACACGTCAGTTGTTCTCCATGGAAATGAATTTGAGTTTTTGCATGATCGGATACCGACTAGATAGCTGTATCAGTTGCCGCTTTGCGTATGTATATTGTACATGCGCCAAAAGATCCTAGTAAAACGTCACGACCGGTCGGAGCTTATCGATAAAGCCCCTTCATGTTTTAAAAGTAGCGCAAAGTGCGTCAATGCACGAGGCACGTGCAACGTGCAACCCTTGGGAAAATGGCGGCACAGCGCAGCTAGTCTAGCGCAGCACTGAACTAGTTTTCAGAGGCCATGTTCTTCCCAGAAGTGGGGCGCGGCACGTGTCACGAGCATTTTCACAACAATGAATGGCGACATTTTTCCTAGAATAGAGGGGCTTTACTTATCGATGACTGTCCGCCCCGCTATAATTCACCACAGTTCCGCATGCTGAATCACTTAGTCACTTTTGCAAGCGCGATCGTAACACCTCCCCCTTCTAGCCCACCATACATAACTTTCGTAGACCGACGATAATGGTAATGATGGTAATTTGTGGCTATTATTTTTTTGTCGTTGTTTGGCTTGGTTGGGAGCGCCAACAAGCGCCCCGCTGTAACACTCGCTGCAGCGCGAATGCAATGACCTGAGGAACGCAGCCAGCGCGCGAAGAATCTCGGAGGCAATGGTATGGAGGGTCGCGATGTGCAAGCGCGCCGGTGAGGGCGCTGCAGGGCAGAGCGCGGCCAAGCGACGGCTAACTTGAGGCCTGGAGGGCGCAGCAGAAATGCTTTATTCGGAATGAAAATGGTCCTACTCTTCTCCTCGTTTGTTCTTGTCTGCTCGGTTGGGAGAAAGAAGAAGTTCCGTCCTATCTCACAAAATGTGTAAATAGCGTGCATTGCTCGAGCAGCAGA
This sequence comes from Ixodes persulcatus, assembly GCA_013358835.2. Taxonomy (NCBI): domain Eukaryota; kingdom Metazoa; phylum Arthropoda; class Arachnida; order Ixodida; family Ixodidae; genus Ixodes; species Ixodes persulcatus. The sequence continues at coordinate 194,288 of JABSTQ010010439.1, forward strand.
AGGGTATATTCCAAGCGCAAATGCCGTTTGAGCGCGGTCAGTAACTTACAATCGCGAATCTTTATTTGTTTTTCGTTTTGTTGTTATAGAGAAACAATTGTCTATATCATATTACACATGAATATTAGGAAGCGAAGTTTGAGTATGACATGATATTGGATTCTTTGCTTTCAACAAATTTAGTGTGAAAGCTCCTTTAATTACAATTATGTTTGCGGGAGCTGCACATTTTGCAGACTTTTAAATACTTAGTTTTTGTTCTGGTGTTAATACATCTTTTTTTGTGTGTGGCATGAATTGATGAAAACGAACTTTTCTTGACTTCTGCATTGTCAACCCAAGCTTATGGACTTGGAAAAATCTTAATTGATTTCGTCTAGTGAGCACGCATCATATGAATATCAAGACCGACTGGTAACATAAATAGAGCAGTATCAACTGCAGTCTTTATAGGAAGCGAGCGAGCCGACCGCGTCTCGGCAGTCGCCTATTGTTCGCCGCCACCTAGCGATAGCCGGCGCAGAATCACCGGGGAGCAATGGCGACGAACATCACAGCGGACAGTGTCCCTGTCGGGTCTTAAGGCGACTACGAATTTGGAACGCTTCTTTGGTAGCCGGTGCAGAATTATCGGGGGAAGCAATGGCGACGAGCAGCACAAAGGATCGTGTTCCCGTGGTGATCACGACGGGGTTTAAGGCGGTTACGAATCCAGAAAGCTTGTTTCGTGGTGCCAATATCACGAGGTGAAAACTCCTTCATGAATCTTGCCGTGTGTACGACGTGAAGGAGGCCTGTTTCGACGGAAAAATAAATGTGACGGCGCGCCGTACTCAGCGAGCGCGCCCGCCAAAAAAACTTTCCAGCTTCGCCTAATTAGTTAACAGAGCTTTCTTGGTTGGCGTTGAGTGGACAGCGCTAATTATGTACGTTTATTACTTTCTGAATCAGCCTGACAATAACTGGGCGATTGTTTTAGCGCCGTTCCGCGATTTTCAGTACTATCTTCCTGTAGGCTGATGGAAACATCCAAGGGTGGGCTTGGGTGGGCGACCGCATTCCGCTTCTCGATTCCGGTGCAGTATTTGCTGCATATTTTAGTTTGCCGTAGGTGTCCATGCTGTTCCATCGTCGCTAGAATAGAAAAAAAAGTTAATTGTATTATTCGTCAGCAGCGTAAAGCAAAACGCGAACTGCAAGGTAAGAAACGCCACTTACCTGCATCGACGCACAAGTCGCACCCACGTCATGCGGCACTCCGCCTCGTGCGGCTTCGAAAAGAAGCCGTAGAACTTCGTGCCGTGCGCGCCCTTGTACGTACTGTTGCAGGCGATCACGCAGCAATTGTTGTGGCTTTCTTGGTGTGGAACAGACACCTCACAAATTACAGCGCCAACCCGCCACAACGCACAACCAACGCAGCGACTGCAGAAGCTCCCCGATGCAACGGACCCGTTTGCCGCTAGGGGCGCCCTGGTCGGGGCTTGAATTAGATCCGCACGGTTCCTATTGAAGAGCAGTCCCACTTGGAGAAATTTGTTTTCTCTTACATGCCAGTCAGGTAACACATTCTTATTAGACTTCTTTTTTTTCCTCTGCGGCAGTTTTTTACCCTTGGGATCAGACGATCTCATTCCGTGAACAAGGAGGCGTCCCTAGTCGTTCGAAAGAAGGAGTGTGTCACGGTTCGCCCGAGACTGATCACAAGTGGAATGAAGAGAACGTCCAGTGGCAGACAAATCGCTACGTTCTATCTACAATATACAAATACAAACAAAGGCCAAGTCAGGAAAATAATTACAACAAAAAATTCAAAAAAGTAGGTTTAACTATGCAGTTCTATGACGGGCAAAGAGGCGTCCCTCAGTCCCTCACATAAAATGCCCCTGATAGTTCGTTGCGTGGACGAACCGCGAAGAGGTGCAGCTCACCGTAGTCACCTCGAATCCTGGGCTTGGGAGGTAAAGAGTTGCCGTTGCACCTGGGCATAGCAAGAGACGGGCAAGTCCTGGACCATAGCCATAGACCTCCTTGCCGAGCTCCTCCTCCGACCGAACCTCAGGTTTCGCTGGCCATCATCTCCTCTTTTTCATCTATCCTCCAGCTCTCTTTTGCGGTCTACTTCTTTCTTCTCATTATGGCATGGAGCCGCGGAACCATGACAGAGTGTTTCTCTTTGCATGTGTTGTAACCCACGTTGCACCCCGGCACAAAACACCACCGCTTCATCTCTTTCTACACCGTAATTGACATTGGTGTTGTTCTCTTGTCTCTTCGCCAAAGCTAGCAGTTACACAATATTGTGTCGCTTCGCACACAGCGCAAAACAAGAAGAAAGAGTCAAAACAACACGCCCCAAGCCAGTCTCGCTAAACGCTACTTGACAGTCCACTTGGCTTCGCTGTGACTGGCAGCGCCACCCTAGGCCCCTGCGGCAGAATTAGGTCACACGACACGCAGCTCTCATGGAGATTCCAACGCGGTCGGCACACCTCCCAATTCTAGTACGCCTTGCCAAATACTGTACCACAGCCCAAACAAGCGGAGTACATTATGCATTTTACTAATACACGATAGGTACCATCAATTACTGAACAAATGTGCCGTGCTCATTGTCTGGACTGTGTGGTTAGCGCAAGTACTCAACTGGCCGAATATTGCTTCCACAAACAACACATCAGACGTCATGACGGCAAACAATCCTTCCGCTGTCTGAATATTTTATTTCATTTCATTTGTTTACTCTCAGGTCCCGTGGGCATTACAAAGAGGAGTGAGTTAGTTATTCAAAATACAAGAATACAACGCTAACGAGGCAAATATACATTAATATAAATGAACAAGGCGAAAAATACTCATTACAAAACTAAACAAAAGGGACAATTTAAATACATCTCTAAGGAACGTTATTTTACAAAAAAAAAAATTGTAATTGCAGCTTTAAATTTTGCGCCGTCATTTATTGAGACTATTGGTGCTGGAAGGCGATTCCAATCAATGGATATCTGGGGAAGAAAAGAAGCATCGAAAATAGAGGTGCTACAATGGGGACGCCCACTTTTAGTTGGTGATCTATGAGGGATGATATTTAAGATGGCTCTAAAATGAGAAATGTTAAATGAACATAAACAATATATTTTTTTTTTAGCGAGAAGAGTTGCAAGACAATGAGAGATGCTTTCACAGAGATGACACTGATTGTGCGGTGATAGTTTGACAGAATAAAACGAGCAGAAGGGTTTTGAATTGAATCAAGATCAGATGCAAGTGTAATTCCACGGTCCCAGACAGAGGCTGCACTTTCAAGTTTAGTACAGAATAAAGTTTTATAGAAAATCAGCTTTAAAAAAAACGGGAGTGAGAGCTCCCGTTTTTTTTTTTTTTAATGCTCTAACTAACAAGTACATCCCTACTCGCACTGTTATCTCTAACAGTAACGCAACGTGGTTTAACGTTCGGATAAAACGCCTATATAACAAAAAAAAAGCGACTGATCAGGTCAGCTAAACGTTCTTCAAACGATGCGCGCTGGGCCGCTTATCAGCTTGCTTCCGAGGAATACGTAACAGCGATAAGAGAAGCTAAAGAAGAATATCTTCAAAATACTTTGCCAGTCATGCTAAGAACTGACACAAAAAAGTTTTGGCGTGTTATTAACCCAAAAGATAGTAATGATATCACCCTCGTCAACAGTGATGGTAATGTCATTCCCCCTAATCAATGTGCCATCGTTCTTAATGATATGTTTTCACGCAATTTTTCCGTAACTACAGGCGTCCCATTGCCTAATATAAACTCATGTGATTACCTTGCCATGTTTCCTATTATTATTGATTCCAGTGGTGTTGAAAGCACAATTAGATCACTAAAACAATCTTCTGCCCCTGAATGCGATTTAATTGACCCAAATTTTTTAAAAAGTACCAGTGTTTATTCCTCTATTATTCTATCAAAACTTTCCCAACAGTCCCTTGACGATGGTTTTCTCCCTGCTGAGTGGAAGGTGGGGAAGGTCTTTCCACTCCACAAATCAGGTAACGAGAATTCTCCCCTTAATTATCGACCGATTTCGCTCACAAGCATCCCAAGTAAACTTTTAGAGCTCATTCTGTTTTCTAACCTCGCCAACGTTCTTGAATCGATTTCATTTTTCACACCTTCCCAACGAGGCTTCCGTAAAACTTATTCGTGCGAAACTCAATTGGTATCAACATTGTAAAACCCGAGACGTAGGACAAAAAAAAAAAAGAGAAGAATCTTTCACTCATAGACTAAACGCCATTCTTGACCGATCATCACTAGCCGACTGCATCTTTTTAGACTTCTCGAAAGCATTTGATAAGGTGTATCGTAAGCTTTTGCTTCTTAAATTAAGTCAACTTCATCTCTATCCCAAACTTCTTATATGGCTCGAATATTTTCTCGTTAACCGTTTTCAGTTCGTTTCAGCTAACAGCCTCACATCTCTCCCAAGTGGCGTCCACTCTGGTGTGCCCCGAGGCTCTGTGCCTGGGCCCTCTCCTTTTTCTTATCTACGTTAATGACCTCTCATCTTGCCTTTCTTCCTATATTCATTAGTTTGCAGATGACTGTGCGATTTTGCGGGAAATTTTATGTGATAATGATACAACCACTCTTCAATCTGATCTTAACGCCACCTCTGTATGGTGCAAAACGTGGTGCATGGAACTAAACCTTAACAAATGCAAACTTACGAGTGTCTCTAGAAAAAATTATTAACTCACCCGTTTACTCTCTTAATTATGTGCCTTTAGACGCCGTATCTTCTTATAAATACCTTGGTGTTCACATTTCATCTAACCTAACTTGGAGCGTTCACATGTTGGGTTATCTTCGACGTAACTTTGCAAAAGCACCTTCATCCCTAAAACTACTACTATACAAGGTCCTAATTCGCTCTAAACTCGAATATTCCGTTTCAGTTTGGGATCCCAGCAACGAAAACTTGATACACTCACTTCAAATGGTTCAAAATAATTCTGTTCGTGTCATATTGTCTAACTATAATAGAACTGCAAGCATCGGTACAATGAAATCTAACCTTGATCCGCCATCCCTAACATCCCGCCGCAAAACCTCTCGTCTTTGTCTCTTTCACAAACTGTTTCTTCATCCTTCCTTGCGCGCCAAACATACTTTACCCCCCCCCCCCCCCCCCCCAATATATCTCATCTAGAATAGATCATGTTCATAAAGTCGGGATTCCATTGTGTAGAACTAATGCTTTTTTTCAGTCATTCTTTCCTCGCACATCAGGGGAGTGGAATGGCCTTCCCGCCCCAACAGCAACCATCAAAGATCCCCAGCAGTTCAAGAACGCCATAGCTAATATTGTATAATTAAGAGTCAATTTACTGTAATAATAATCACAGTATTTTTTTTTAAATTTTACTTATGCATTGTACCCACTCCCCTCTCTAATGCCTTTGGCCCTGAGGGTATTTGAAATAAATAAATAAATAAATAAAACTTTATTCTGAGATAACCTAGTAGGCGATTTGCGTTGTTAATGCATATTCAACATGGGCTTCCTGGAAATGTCATTGACAATATGAACACCGAGGTATGTATAGAAGGAAACAGAATGGAAGATGGAATGGTTAATGTAGTAGGGAGGACAAGCGTTATGTTGACGAGACACTCTAATAGATCTACATTTAGAAATCTTAAGTTCCATTAGCCATTCTGTGCACCAGTGGGTTGCGTTATTAATATCAACTTTAAGAACAGAAATGCTGGAATGGTTATCACTATTTTAGAAATAAAACAGCCGTCAGCATACAAGCTAATAAAGGAAAAGATAAAAATGTAGGGCACCGGAGGTAAAACGAGAGGGTGAACAACTGGTTCCGTTAACGTGAGAAAATTAACAGCGGCTTGTTAGAAACGATTCTATCCAAGCGACTACATTAATGTCTATGTTTAGGTTATAAAGCTCACGCAAACGAACTACGTGAGGATCCCTGTCGAATGCTTTTGAGAAGTCAATCGGGTATACAGTCAATCCTGGAACCATTCTTAAGAGCGACGTGAAAGTCATAAGTAAATGTTAGAAGTAGAGTTTCGCAAGACTGTAACCTTCGGAAGCCGTGCTGGGCTGAATTAAAGAACAAAGTTGAGTCCAAACATTTTTTTTGTTTAAATCAGAATAAATTGCGAGCTCAAGAATTTATAATGAATGCTCATTAAAGACATGGGACAAAAATTAGAACGATTATGTTTATCGCCAGCTTTTAGGGGCGAAGCTCCTTAGGGTCTAGCCCTGTCCGTCCGTCCGTCCGTCCGTCCGTGCTCACATCGATTGCCATCCCATCTGTCTTCTTAAAAAAAAAAAAAAAAAATGTTTGCGAAGTCGACAGGATTCGAACCTGTGCGGAGAGACCCCAATGGATTTCTAGTCTATCGCCTTAACCACTCGCCCACGACTGTGGGACGAGAAGGGGGGCTCTGAGATGTGGTAGTAACTCAAGAGCTGGGGATGTCATGGATGAAACGTTGAATGTAGCCGCTCAACGTCTATACAGGAGAGGGCGCTGCGGTCAAATGCGTATATAATCGCGTCAAACTTTGCATGCATTGGCTCAACGTTTATATACGAGAGGGCGCTGCGGTCAAATGCTCAAATGCGTATATAACCACGTTCCATACCACACATTCTCTTTCTGGCATGGACCTTTGACTTAAGCGGTGGAGATGCATTCCCACGGCGTCTAGCGGATCCAAGCTGATCCGCTAGAAGAACTACTGGCTCTGCATTTCACCGACCATAAAGCAGTAATAATGAAGTCGAAACGCAACCTGGAACTCAGCACTACCTATGAGCAATAAAAAAAATCAGTACCATCAGAACTACCTATGAACAATAAAATCAGTATCATCAGCACCACCAGAGCTTCGCCCCAATCAACATCATTCACCACGTGGAGACGCGGTCATTTTTGTGCAAAAGAATCACCTTCCCCACCTTCCAGTCTCTTGGTAGTGTTTTTTTGTTGAAGTGATTGTGCGTATTTTTTAGATAATAAAATGCTGGAATACGCTTTAGTGTTTTTCGACAACTTGCCCCTAATGTTATTTATTCCTGCTGTAAGTGATTTTGTTTTGTGTTTTCGATAATGTTGACCATATCTTCACAGTCTACAATAACAGGATGCAATAAAAAAAATCACGAACTGGAAGTATTGGGGAGGAATATGTAACGGGTAATAAAAAAAAAGATATAACGAACACATCATTGAGTTAGAAGAAATCCCCCGATTACCCGGTACATCCATTCTGTCAATAGGGAATTGTAGTAGACCGTTTTTCTCCTCCGCAACGGTATCCCTGAAGAAAACGCCGCAGCTGCGCATGCGCGCCGCCAGCCTTATCTGCATAGTTCAAGGTCTTGTGGCGGATTACGGAGCGCTATCCGGGTGCTTAGCGGGCTGCGGAAACGGTCTACTACAATTCCCCATTGTCCTTGAGTATTGCATCATAAGTGGCACTGGGATTACTAATTTTTCGAAATTGTCTGGGAATGTTTATGTGCATGGATGACAACGTAACGTTTAAAAAGTTTTTTTTTTTTTTTTTTAACTGCTTTCTTATACGTCTCAGCAGCAAGATGATACGCTGCCCAGCGCTGTTCGTCCTTCGAAAGCTTTGCAGCACGACATAATAATTTCTTTTTATTTGCCAGTCTCTTCGAGTTTAAGCTGCACCATGGTGACTCAGGTGATGATGATACGGTGCGGAAGGGAACATGAGCACTCATAAGTGGCGCTACCTTTTTTTTTAATAAATAAGCACCAGTTACTTTACACTGGACGCTCTTCAAAGAATTGCATGTAGTCACCCACAAAGAGGTTCAGTTACTCATGTATAGCATCAATGTCAGGCCTCTCATAGTCACTAATTTTCTTAGTTTCCTTTGACTTATAACATTTAGGAATATTTAACAAACAATGCAATAGAGAATGGTCACTAAGACCAGGCATGTTCGTTAATAAGAAGATAAGTTCGGGCGATGTTGTTAATATAAGGTCTAGCAGAGAAGCGGTAGATAAATAGTAATGCGTGTAGGCTGCGTAACCATTTTGGAAAAATTGAAATTGAAACACTTATTAACAAATTCAATACACTCTGAAGAGAAATGTCTAACGGTGGTACGCACATCAAATCAATCAATGTAAGGATACGTCAAATCACCTAACAAAATATTTGTGCACTAGGAAAACGAACATGAAAGCGCTGATCGCATCGTGAATCTTTGAGATAAAAGGTACACTTTCATCGGGAGGACGGTAACACGCCCCTAAAATATTTCTTTGTTTTTTCTTGAAGCGAGCACCAAACTATATTAGCTCAATTTCAGAGGCGATGTTAATCTGAAATTATTGTATATTATCTGCTACTGCAATCAACAAACCGACACCGTTCCTTTCCTCCCTGTCATGGTGTCATAGGTTAAAACGTGTCTGGCAGTCGAAAACTTCACCACTACGTGTTATACTCGACAACCAGGTCTCGGTGAGAAAAACAAAGCCCGCATTACACGAGTCTACAACGGACGACAGATCATTGCGCTAATGCTCAAACTTAGTTCATCATCACGCTTTCCAAACTTACTAATAAAAGGCTTAGGCGTCCTGCATTTCGTTTATTGAGTCAGCATACGAAGGCTTTACTATAGCTCAATGGGACAAAGGTGGGGGATTTGAATATTTAGTTCCCAAGCGTATCACCCCGTAACTCCAGCGCAAAAATTGGCAGCAGCTCCGAAAAAACGTCGCTCTCTCTGTCGCTTCGTAGCAGCTAAGCCCCAGCGCGACCGTAACCGCTTACATTACGAGCTGTCCCTTGTTACCACTTTATCGCATCGTCAACGAGTCCTCTCAAAGCAGCAACGAGCACACAAGGCAGTTCGCCTCACCCTCGCCCTTTGTTCCAAGCGACCATATATATATATATATTGCGGCCACTTACAAGAACAACAACTGCAAGCAGGTCGCAGTGCCTGGATGGCACCTCGCAGCGCTCTGACATTTTCAATTCAGCGAGTCGATCTCATTAGCGCTCACGGTTCTCTTCCTGCCAACGGTAAAACAGCTTTTTGGAAAAGAAGGGGGGGGGGGGAGGGGGGGGGGGGTAAGGGGGGGAAGCGTAGTGGCTTTGCGTGTCACCAAGCCTGAGCGCTCTCTCCGTAGCAAACAGAGGTGGTGTACTGTGGCGTAATCGGAAAAATAGAGGGCCGTTTTTGTGCACACGCTCTCTTTCACGGAGTGTGTAGTAAACCCCGCGCATGCGCGGCCCGCTTCGAGTTGGACCGTATAGTTTAACGAGGGGAGAGTTTTCCGCCGCTTCGCTGCAGTCTCAGAACGCACGGTCGTTCGAAGCGCGGGTACAGATGTGCGTCAAATGTGTCTGACATGACGAACCGAACCGTCGGAAAATATGGCTGTTCCGACTCGCCACGAACGTCAGTTTGAGACGCACGCTTCCGACTTCCGTCGTTGCGTTCGTCTCCGCCCGGTTCCGGTATCGCTGCAAGGCTGCTTTGCGTCCATTGCAGGACCTGAAACGCAGGTCCGACTGGTGTGTTGTGTTTGGCGTCCCAGTCCAGGCCCGTGCATTGATAGCGGTCCCGAAGTAATGACAAATGACGTCGCGAAAACCAGGGCATCATGCTGCAGAGCCGTGTATTGGGAGAGTTTGGCCATTCATTGGTTTGAATAGGCGACCATCTTGTGGCCAACCACAGGCCGCGAAACAGCTCATGGCGGTGGTCGTGAGCACTAAAAATACGACACGACTAATTTAAGCCGTTTTAGCGTCGCTAGAGTAAAAAGGCATAACTCTTGGCGACTGAAAACTCGGCGCATGTTATGTTTTCGTCGCGTCCATATTCAACGGTATTGAATATACGAACTTACGCACCAAACCAGAACAAATTGCGTAAACGCAATCATTACTGCTGCGAGATTGAACGCTTCTGTTTCAAGCGTTAGATGTCGTTTCCAACATTGTCACGTCGATGTCTGCTGATTGGTCGACGCTGTGACGAACTTTTAGTTTACGCCCTTACCGCGGGGGGAATATTCGGCGCTGGTGGCGGCCTTGCTCCGCCCATTGGCCAAACTCTTCCAATATACGGCTCTGCCACGCTGTCGAACGTGGCGATTCTGGCGGTTGGTCCAAGAAATGCCGGCAAAAAGAAGGAGCGAACGTGAATGTGTCGCTGCCGTCACGGCGTCCGGACTCGTGGCTGCCGAAACTTTCGCGGACAGTCGAGCTGGGGAGCAACCTGCAGCAAAACGGACGTCATCCGCACCCCCCCCCCCCCCCCCCCCCCCAATACCGCTGCTGTGACGTCGCTAGGATCGCCGCGGGCGACAGCGTGATACCTCTACGACGTCATCTAACGGAAATTGAGGGACCACATTTTTTTGGACGCCGTAAAAACACCGGTCGGAGTCGCGTTCTATGCAGCAGCAGTTGAATGTTGTCCAATTTCGCTCGACGCGATAAAAAACGTTAAATTAACGACTTTCTCTTTCATTCTATTTCTTTCTCTCTCTTTTTTTAGGGGGGTTGGGGTTGTTATACAATTGCAAACGTTTTAATTCTGTAGTTATAATATGCTCGTGTCTTCGGGAGATGCAGGTCCAGAGGTTCAGGGGAAACTAAAGCGGTTCTTTACTTAAGGGGAAAACACCTAAATCGCCTTCGTTTTGCCCCCAGGATCGCAAATGTCAAAATTATTTTTCAGTTTGGTGCACATAGACTGAGTAAATTAAATTTCAAAGTACCGCCGAAGCCCCTCCTTCCCGGGGCGTGACGTCATATTAGAAGTTTTCGGAACCTCCGCTCTTGCGCATCTTCAGCGCCCGTCAAAGCTATGCACGCGCACTCTCGCTATTTTCAGAAAAGTTCAGAAATGGTCGTTGAGGCTGGTGTCAATGCGGAGAAATATACTTGGCAAGCTTGCAATTGCACGCACTACCAACATGAGAGACACGCTCTTGGCGGCATAAAGAACCTAGTATGGCGTCACGACTGGTCGGACGTTCTTCGTGCTTTCTCGCGTTTAGTTACATCTAAGGGGAAAACGAACGCGATATTCAAATTTCCGTGATAAAAATACGCCAAAATTCACCTCTAACTCGTTTTTTTTTTTCAAGAAGTGCGTTAGTTTTTGTTTAAGATTTATTTGTTTCTCAACATTATGTAAAGGAAGTCTCTAAAGAAATTTGGTGGCCTCGGTTTTAACCTTTAGCAACCTGTAGTGCATTAACTCATGATATTCGCAGCGAATCTTACGAGTAATCCCAGCCAGTCGACAGCTGGGAACAGATCACGCTACTAGGCGCTCCCATAATGCTGCCTTTCTCCCGAAAATCACCTGATAATCCCGCAGCAGGGTCAATCCGCGCCAAACGATCCAGGCCTAAATTAGTACCTCACGGATTCACTTGAATCAACTCCCATCCCCTTTGAAAACTGAACATTTTGCAATAAAAACATCAAACATTATTTCTAACTAAAAAACACAAACTTATTTTTAACCTTGTTCGTTTGTTTTCTGTCCTCTAGACTTTTTATAACCATTGAGCACATATTTCTAGAGCTACAGACACAATAACAATTTTTTTTATCTCAAGTACTTCTAATATACACTTTTTCCCTACTGCCGACCCACATAAGTTCTAAATCGTCATATATTATCGTGTTTTTGAAGCAAAAAGAAAAGATGTATGTATATATCAGCTTTTTATGACATTTCTAACGCATCTACACCTTTAAAATACTCCGAAATGCGTTAAAAACATATGGGATAATTTAGAATAATATGTTTTTCTACTGAAGACGGTGCTTATCCTGCAGGCTCGTTTCAAGCTTTAAGAAAAAAGTGTTTTAACCCCTCGGGGCTTGTTTTCCGCAAAATGCGAGGTGTGGTCGAATAAACATGTATGTAGTTAATGCAAAAAGTTCTCGGAGAAGGAACGCTTCCATGACCATTAACAAGTACAATTTCTTTAGAGCGAGTCCCTGAGCGTCGAAGTTAGGTCTGGATCGTTTTCGCGTGGAATGACCCAGCACTCAGAAAGCCCGTAGCGGTCACCGATGTCCATCGTAAAGAGAAGCGGAGTACGGTCGGATCTGAGCGGTCTCGATCGGTCCCGAAAGGGCCGTCTTGCCATGGACGAGCTAAATCCGACACTCGTATGGTGCGACGCGGGAAGACTCCACACGGCGTCCGTGGTTTGCATACGACGGCTCGCATGACGCACCACTACATCCCCTCGTCCAGCGCCTCTCCTCTCAATCCAACCGACCGTCAGGTGTCATCAACCCGCTGTTCGCCGATCGGTCGATGGCTGCCGCCGTCCAATTATTCGAACCGTCCAGATGCAAACTATCTGGCGAGTCGGTCGCATGCGGGAGCGCCGATCGGACGCTCCCCCGGGGGAGCGCTTTGACGCGCGTGTGTCTCGCTCTTGTAGCGCGAGAAACGTGCGCGAGCAACATGAAGGCGTGTGCGTTGAAGTGTTGCTTAAGTGTGTCGAGCCGTCGTTTAATTGGCGGCTGCCTCGACATCGTGCGTTTCCTGCGCGATCTCTACGCTGCCCTTTCATTTGACAGGATTTAAAATAGGGATCCCCAAAAGCAGCAAAGAAATAGCGGCTCATCACTGCGCATGTGGCGAACCAAAACTCGGTTTTGGGTTGGCGCTCGTCCCCCACGCGAAATTCGAGAAATAGTTTGGGGTCTCTATTTGCTCGGGGCCGGGTTGCGTCGGAGCGAATTCGTCATGGAAGCGGCTCGTTGCAGTGTGAGCCTATTTCATTGCCAATAAATGGTGCAACCGGCTTTCGCTTTGCTTCATCTCGCTCAAGTTACAAGGAATGAGCTGTGGGCCCGCCCCATTTTAAAGGTCGTCCCCGATTCTGGCCGTTCCGAAGCCTAAAGAGACGCGGTAACCCATGGCAACGTATCGCTACTCCGTGGCTCCGAGTGGATTTCGTTCGTGGCACGATCAAGGTATACCTGGGCACGATACCAGCTAGATTAAAACAAGTATTGCAAGGTTTCAAAGTCGCTCCAGCTCAGATCTAAATAGAGCGGCTGCTTGCAGACTACGCTCGCTCACGTTCGTCTCAGTTTCGGCATAGTTAAAGGCCTAAATCTTTTACGACAGGCGGTCAAAGCGCACACGAACGCCCATAAAATCCGTGAACAAGCGCCAAATTAGAGCGCTCTGAATTGGATTGTTTTGGCTGAATACAGCCAAAAACAATTATGCTGATTTCAGTTTGTCTCTTGTTTTAGCCAGCTGGATTGGGATTTACCTTAACTATTATTTCTAAAGAAAGAGTACTTGCTAAGCGCACATGTTTTATGTTCTTTTTTTTTTAATTTTTCTTTTTTGATTCTTACGCTTGTTAGCCGCATTGGCTCTGCAAGCGGGAAATGTAGGCGCGCTGCACTGCGTTACGAAACCCCTATTTTATAAGCCGTCGACGCCAACCTTGTTGCGTTTGTGTCCCCCAATTTCTTAAGGGAACCGTAATGTTCCCCTATACCAAAACTTTCTTTTGCCGTTCTCCTCCATGCGTTTGTCGGTTAGAGGAGGGGGGCATTGCGCCCCCTGCCTCTTATTTTGTTTACACACTTGTTTGCCGCATAGTAATTGCTGCGGAATGATACACATTAAAGACCCCCGCACAGCACTCCTTCTGCAATGACTGAATTGCCCCTCCCCAGCGTTCAATCAGCATCGACAAATCTCAAAGGGCAGACCGACACTGGTCTGGGTACAACCTCGCAGTGTTAGATTAGTGAGATAATAAATGTATTTTGGAAAAACTGGCTGTTGTAAGTGTTAAATCGGTGTTGCTTTGCTTTTTTTTATGTTTGGTTGGGAGGGGTCTCATTAAAGCGCTCAAAAGTTTACCTAAATAAAAAGAGAAAATATCGGTTGTAACCTTTGGCCCGAATTTGCTTCCAACAAGTAGTTGTTAGTACTTAAAGGTTGTCGTAGGTACGTTCCAACACAGCCCCCAGGGCGTTTTCCGTGCTTGCGCGTCGTATAAGCAAGGACGCTCATTCTTCCCAGGTTGAGATAACCTTTACATACTGAACCCAACAGCACGCGCGACTGCATACACAGAATCCGCCGTCTGAACTCGAACACAATACCGGTTTCTTTGGACGGAAATTCACCAAATTTTAGAATTCGAAGAACGAATACCCCGGAAAGGTAGCGTCGAGGAGGGCGAGAATATGTATTGCTATACATCGCTCCTCCCCAAGCGGACAATGTGGTGGCAGTTACGCTCTCGCTGGATCAATGAACCGCTTCCCTGCTATCACCCGACCCAGCTCGCTGCGCGTGTGTATGACAGGACATTTGATCACGTGGCGAAACGTGAGCGCACGCCTGGTCTAACAAGCTCGTAGCCTCCTTCTCAGTGTCAGCTTGGCGGTGAGCCAAGTAAAGGGAGACCCCAGGAAAATGCTCGCAGCGGAACGCTCATTATCGGACTCCGTTCGTATCAGAAGGGATCGGCAGTCTTTTTTAAGATGCCGGAAGTCTAGGAACTGCACCCGAGAGCCTCGCACCACGAAAAAAGTTTGTCCTGTAGCCCACCTTTGGGTCTTTGGAGCATAACAATGAATAACCGCCACTCGATAAGCTTATATGCGACATATTGTACCATCGCGAAGCGGGCTTGTTCTAGCTGGCCGCACAGAGTATCCAAACGGTTAAACTCTCTTCGTGTAAACGGCGATGCTCGTTATTACACTCCACAAGCGCGCCCCGTGTTCAAATGAGAGAGGCACGAACATGCGCACTGCTGACACAAAGATCTATGAACGAAGCGTTTAAGCAACATGATGATTACACCGCTTGCTCTTTGCTCCTCCCGGGAAGGAATTTCTGAAAACATGGCGTTAAAGGGCCCCTGAAAAAAAAAAAAAAAAAGATTTTTTTTTTTTAAACAGTGTGGTTGGGACACGCGTGCCGAAAAATAAATTTTACGCAAAAAAAAAAAAAATTTAGAACAATAATGACGGCGAGAGATTTATTTTAAATTTTGCGCGCAAATTCCATGTCATTCAGCTCGGCTTCTCATTGGTAACGATGGACATACAAATGAGCTTCTCATTGGCCAATAGAATGAGTGACAGCTTAGATGTTGGTTATAAAATCATCGCGATCTCTTGAAATCGCCTTTTGAATTAAATTTTTTTAGGTTTAAGAAACAATCCATCGAATGAATGTCGTAATTGTTTACAAACATTTTACAAAATCGTAACTTCTGTTCGGATAAAACAACAAACAAAATCTTCGCCATCTTTTTTTCTGTCATGGTCGCAACGCGTGTCGCAACGCGTCTTGCAACGCGTGTCGCGTCCTTCAGACCTCCTGAAGAGGGCTTGTTGCTTGTGTTAGTTAGTCATGGCAGATTCAGACGACGGACTGATCCGCGGACGGATTGATCACGTGACGACATGTCCGCGGTTCGTCTGTCTCCCAAGTGCATCCGCACGACGGAGACGATGAGCAGACGCCAGCGAGGACGGACCGAACCCGGTCGCCACCCTACAGTGCTGCGAAACTCCAATATCGCACCGTGGCACCATTGTCCAAGAGAGAAGTCGACGTTCGCTACCGCGATAATGAATCGTACGCCGCTGTTACGTACAGGTCGAGACAAAACACCGTGATAGGCTTCGCGCGTAGCGCCACTAGCTTTACTAACCCAAAGCATGAGAGTGACACAGGCATGGTCCTGCTCGAGAAGGGTTCCGCGTAGAAGCGACGAAGTTCTGGGCTCGCGAAGGGGCGTTTGGAGATGCCTTCACGCACTCCGCGCTTGTGCACAACACTCAAGTTCACCACAACCACAAGAGAGGTCTTGCTCGGTGAAATCCTGATTGGACGTGCAAGAATTATCGCGGCGTGCTAGACGAGTTTTGACGGAAGCTTCTTGACGCGGACTCGGAGTAGTACCGGAACCTGCGTCGCGTCAGCCAGACAAAGTTTCTGCAGTTCCTTTCACACGTGGAACGAAGAAATGCCTAACAAAATGAACCAGCGAACGCACAAAACACAGCGATGCGCCACTTTTGTTTTCATCGCCCAGAAACAAAAACAAGAAAACAATGTACCGTTGGCAGACTAAGCGCTTTTCAAGTCAATCTTCCGCCAAAATTCCATGAGTGAAAAAGGCGCTTGACTTAATCATTCCGCGCGTCCGCGGACGAGGCGCGGATCGCAGGAATCGGTGACGTGCCGGTCACTTGGTACACGTAGAGCACTTTATAGCTCCTTCGGAGCAGAGTAGCGCAATCTAGAACGCCGTCTCTCGGCGACTAGCGGCGAACGCCCGGAGGTTCCAACTCCGATCAGAAATGCATGGGGAACACGAGAAAATCGTTGTTTCTTCAATGTTGTGGAGATGTACGGAACGACAATAGTTTTTTACATAATAAAGGAACATTTTAGAATAATTTGCGCCGAGTTGTGTGCCAAGTGAGGATGTAATTTTTATAAAAAAAAATTGAATGAGCGGCATCATGCAGCAGACGACGCGTCAGCGTCATGGTGACGTCACAGCGTTCACGTGACCCGCTCCGGCCAACCCAGAAAGTCCATCTCCGCTGCGCACAAAAATCGTCTGTTTCAAACGCCATTGCCTTGAAAATTGCATTCTCACAATTTTCACACGCATCCAATTTTATGGAAACTTTGATATAGCGTTCAGTGCTTTACCAACTTCACGACAGACTAGTTTCAAAAAGTGTGAACTCGGCGTTTATTTGTTAATCAGCCGTGTTGCATCGAACTCCATGTGTTCTCCCATAGGGCGAGCCGCCTCCTGGAACCCTGAGTAGCACGTGACACGCGCCGAGCTGCTCTGTCGCCCATCTTGTCGGCGAAACACGCGGATCAAAGGATTGCGCTACTCTGCTCCGTAGCAGCTATATAGTGCTCTAGGTACACGGTCTGCGGACGAATATCGCGATTCGGTCCGTCGTGTGAATCGGCTGTACGACGCGGTACGACGTGCGACCGGCAGACACAGGAAGTAGCAATGGCTCTCGTACGGGGCGCAGCCAAGCCAGCCAAGCAGCCAAGCCGATCCACTACGAAGAGGCGGGGAGTACCTCTCCTCCACGCGCCCGAAATGCCGAGAGAGAGAACAAGTGGAAAGGAGGTGACTACCGACTAAATTGCGTCTGGCGCAGTCAATATTGCTCTAAAACAATTTTTTTTTTTTTCGCGTAAAATTCATTTTTTTGAGTCGCGTGTCCCAACCAGACTGTTTTGAAAAACAATCGGGTTCGATCCCCAGGAGCGGGGATTGAACCCGCAACCTTCGCCTGTCCGGGGCGACGCCTTAACAGATTAGACCATCCCGGCCACCGGTTTCGGTGGACTCAATTTTTGACCAGCTCTCTGTGTACTATTAGTTTCGAATTCGCTTAACTGGGTAGAGGACAACCGTTGTTGATTTAAGGCCCGCGCTAGTTCCGAATTGCGGCAGTGACGTGGCACGTCATCTCAAATTTTCCTTTCCCTTTCCGTAACTTTAATGCAATAAGTTCAATAATCACCTTCTTCCCTCTTCGTTCACAATATATATATATATATATATATATATATATATATATATATATATATATATATATATATATATATATATATATATATATTAGGGGTGTGCGAATATTCGCCATTTTCGAATAACGAATCGAATATTACCCTATTCGATTCGTTAATCGAATCGAATAATAATTTTCAAAAGTTTCGAATATTTTTCGAATAATTTCCGAATAGTCGTTACGGCGTCGCGCCGCGAGATTCCCTTCACAGGCGTCCCACAACGCGCCGGCACGCCTGCAATACGTGCCCGCAAGATGGCAATACGTTCCCTCTTCTCCTAGACATGCCTCCGTTAGGGACCACTGTGTTAAGTATAACCCGCATGTAAGCGATTCGCCGAGAGACGAGACAGGCGACGTCGACCCGCTTCGCTGTCGTTCGGTCAGTCGCGCGATGAGGCAAGCCGCATAAAAGTGGCGTGAGCAAGTGACCAAGGCAATGAGGACGTTTTCTAGAAATCGAAACACCGAGCGACGCGACGAGCGACAGTGACAAATCTTCGTCGGTCGCTGCTGACCCTTGTCGCTGTCACTCGTCTTGTCGCTCGCTAAATCACTTACATGCGGTTCAGCATTTAAGGACAGCTTTCGCACGAGATTGCTCGTGCACGCTTTCGGAAAGCGTGTCGTGGAGACGTTTCAGAACTGGTATCAACGGTACCGCCGTTCTATGTAAGCGAAGTACAAGTGGTAGAAGCAGGAAGTCCGAAGAGAAAGCGCACTAGAGTGGGGAAGTTTTTCGGCCGCTCCCATGCAATCAATTGAGGAAGCCACAAACAGCTGCTTGTGTGTAGTCTTTCCCAACACTTTCCATGGTTGTTCCACTTATTCAGTGTGTGAAGATGTTGCTTTTTGAGGGCGCAAGTATATATATATTATATATATATATATATATATATATATATATATATATATATATATATATATATATATATATATATATATATATATATGTATATATGTGTGTGCGTGTGCGTGTGCGTGTGCGTGTGTTTGTGTGTGTGTGTGTGTGTGTACGCTGCGCAACATTCGCAATCGAAACGTACACGACAGTCTAGACCAAGAAGATAGAGGTAAAATAACTCATATTGCAAATTATATCATCTGTACTTTGTCGGTCAGCACTGTCTTAGTCCTGATCAATAAACCTTCCCGGAAAAACCTACAAGGCCATTCGTCTATACCGAATTGCACCAGGCGGTGCGGGGAATTCTGGGGACGTTCCGAGGTACGCACGGGCCTGCTCGTACGCTCCGTACATCTTGGAAGCGGCCAAATATACCTCTTACTTATGAGAGTTTAAGATACAAAGAAAACAGAAAGTACACATTACCAAGCTGACACGTACCCTGCTTTGTTATCGTCCTGCTCTTTTATCTTTCGTTATTAAATTACAAAAAGCTAAAGCAAAATGAACCTCCTTTATTCGTAGTACTCCTTCACAAGCCGTATAATAAAGTAGTGCGTCGAAAAGACGATTAGAAGCGCTGCTTATTTCCGCAATGGTATATTGATTTTAGTCTCTCCACGAACTTCATTTATTTTCTCTTTCATGAAAATATATTTCACGGCACATTTGTAATCGAAACGCACATTGTTGGCTTCATCCACCTAAGTGACAGGACGGCTCTTCTATCACGACTAGGCTTATTGCAAAACAGTCTTTGTTTCGCATAATACACTATAGTAATTTTCGCTTCGATTTAAACAAAACTAAAAGCGCATTATTGTTTTGTTAAGTAATCGTCTTTGGGAAAGGTGTCAACAGAACTGATATACAAAGCAAAAAACCACGAACACTAAAAACGATGACACGCTCTAATACTTGACACACGCTCAACAAATCCCAGATTAGAATTGTCATAGAACAATTAAAGAAATGGGAGCACGGAGCACGTACAAAAAGCCCTGACATCGAAAACGTGATGCAGAAGGATTATAATTGCACTCGATCGATACAGACCATGCTTTCATCTAAGACAGTCATGTCTTGCTATTCCAGACGCTGTTAATAAGGGGCACGAACTGAGTTAATTCGAGCATTTTAATGCGAAAGTATGAACTGCCCATGGAGCGAAGCCGGCGTTGTCTGTCCCATACAAAAATGGTCTATGGTCGTCTATGGAAAATTATATGGCAGGCTATCACCCCTTATGGCCCTCTATGGTCGGCCATAGAGATTCATAAAGACAGCTACAGCCAGCTATAGAAAAATCTATGGCCCTGTGTCTAAAGACTGGGAACCAATAAATTTTCTTTACCCGCCTGTAGAAAGTTCTTTGGCCACGAGTCTAAAGACTGGGAACCAATACATTGTCTTTAACCGTCCATAGAAAATTCTATGGCCCTAAGTCTAAAGACTGGGAACCAATACAATTTCTTTAGAGGCCTATAGAAAATTATATGGCCCCGTGTCTAAAGACAGCGACCCAATAAATACTCTTTTCCCGACTATGGAAAACTCCTTCGCCCCGAGTTTAAAGACTGGAAACCAATAAATTGTCTTTACCCGTCTATAGAAAAATTTATGGCCCCGAGTCTAAAGACTAAGAACAAATAAATTTTCTTTCCACGCCTACAGAAAATCACTACCGGCGCTTACTTTTTTTTAGTAAAAACACTCCACGTTAGAAAATTAAATCAATACTAAATTTCTGTCAGGACGGTGACAAACCATGACCCCAGATATGTTATCTGCTGTTGCAACGAGTCGTGAAAAACAGTAATATTGTTTGTTTGAAAAATCCATTAAAATACTTGTGCAACAATTAAAATGATTACCCCCGAAAAGTGAAAATAACTTACACTGGCGCCGAACACTGCAATCAAGTAATAGATTGATTGCAATCTTCAGTACCAGTGTACTGCATGTCATCACTGCATTGTCAACGTGATTCATCGAACTTATTAAAAAGATAATTAATACATTTTAGTTAATTAGCCTAATGATCTACATTTGCTTTTTTCATGGTTTTAAATTAAGAGATGCGGGCTAATCGAAGAGACAATTCAAATAATGTATTAAGTACGAGTAATATTTGCTCCGCCTCTCCGTGTTTTTGCGACAAATAATGGGTCACCGGCAAAGTCGGATTCAAAAATTAGACTGCCATATATACAGCTAGTGCGAACATAGCGTTTGTAGATCTGCGTTGGTGCTGCTGCGTGGGGAAGTGTTCTGCTTGTGTTCTGTGTGTTCAGAGATGTATTTATATCTATACATAGATTTACACATATATATATATAAATACATAGATATACATACACCATGTAGCGCTCACAAGTCGGAGAACTTCGAGTATATTTTTTTTTTACGGTTTGCTGGCTAAAGAGAGCCATAGGGAAAGCCATCGAGAAGTCTTTAGCCAACCATTAGAAAAGCTAAAGAGCGCTATGGCTGGACAGCGATAGGGCCATAGACAAAGCTAAAGAGGCCCATAAAGGCGACCATAAAAAATGCTAAAGACAGCCATAGAAAATTCTTTAGCTAATTGGGCCAAATAGCTAAAGCCGACCATACAAAGAATTTTCTATAGCCGACCATAGGACATTTTTGTATGGGGTAACCGTCTGTAGCAGCGAAGCGGCAGTTAAATTCCCATTGTCCAAAAGCACAGCAACACAAATGCTTCCTCACGGAAGCCGGCAGGTCGCTCAAGGTCAAAGCGGACGCGCATCAGAAATAAAACGCAAAGAAAAGCACAGCAACGCAGATGTATAGTCAAGGTAGCCGTGGAGCCGGCGGGGATCGCCGCGCCTGCGCAGTGGGGCAGCGTGATGTTACCGCCGGAACGCCGTGTGGGAAAAGAAGACGTGGCGCGCTGCTTGTAAGAATGCGATGCGTGTAGGAACGCTTTCGCATTCCTACCTACTCGTAAGCAGTCCTAAGTGTCTTCAGTGTACGCTGTAATTTTTTCTCTTGTTTTTTTGGACAACTCACATTGCGGACGCCATATTCGAGAGTTATATAATAAAGGTCCCCAAATCATGGGGGGGCTCCAAAGAAATAGGGGCTCAACACTGGGCATGCCCCGGACCCAAACTCCGTTTTAGGCTTTGGGTTTGCGCTCGCCCGGTTTCTAACACAAAATTCAAGAAATAGCGGTGGGCCTCTATTTGCTTGGGGCCGGCTTGCGTCGGCAAACATGGCGGCGCTCTTTCAGCTCCCTTGGGAACACATTCGTGGGCGGTGCCGTATTTGACACGCTCATTGCCAGTGAATGGTCCAGCCGGCTTTCCCTTCTCTTCATCTCGCTCAATTCACAAAGAAGGAGCCATAATCTCACCCCGTTTTAAAGATCGTCTACTGGTTCTGGCCGTTCCCAAGCCTAAAGACATGTGGTAACCGTTGACATGGCAGCGTCTCGCTACCCTCAGACTCTGATCAAATGTTCCTGGCTCGATCGGCCGAACGTTAGTGGCACGTTACCTGCAGCTTAGAAACAAGTCTTACAAGGCTTCCAAGCTGCTCCAGATTAGGTCTAAATGGAGCAGCTGCTCGCAGAATTTGCTCTCCTGAGTTCATCTCAGTTTCTTCATAGTTTACGGCTTAAATCTTTAGCTACAGACGTTCAACGCGGCACCCGAAAGCCACAAAATCCGAGAACAAGCGCCAAATTAGAGCACTACTGATTGGATTGTTTTTGGCTCAAAAAACAGATAACAGTAATTATACTGATTTTAGATGGGCGTTTGTTTCATCATGCTCAATTTAGTCTTACATTATTAATATTTGTAAACAAAAAGTACTTGTTAAGCGCACATGTTTTCCACATTTTTATATTTCACCTTTTTTCGATATTACGCTTGCTAGCCGCATTGGCGCTGCAAGCGGGAAATGCAAACGCGCCGTGCTGCTAGCTCTGCGTTGCGAAACCCACTGATCTCTATGACAATTTAATGGATCGTGCATCCCCGCTTGATCGCTGCAGCCGCATTCGCCCGGCAGCGACCAAGCGTGCGAAGGCAGAGACGCAGCCCTTCGGCGTGCCAATGCACTTGCTTCAACAACGCCGCGAGACCTGCGTTCGGCGAGTTTAGCCTTTTTCCTGCGGTTCTGCGCTTTCGTAAAACTTTCCAAGTGTTCTCAACGCAACTGCGACCGTTTCTAAAAGGTTTTATAAAACTTATTTGGCAAATGATGGTGAACGAGTAGAAAACGTGTCTTTCAGTATGCAGCCGCCCAGCCTCCACAGCGCTCCACAATATCAACTTCCCGTACCTCAAAGATGGCCGATATAGTTCCGGTTGCCGCATTCGCGGCGCGGGGAAGCCCGATCCAGCAATTGTCCTATAAAGTTACGATTGGGTTTCCCAATTTCTCGACGCACTCAAACGTAAGGGCCCCCTATTCTAAAACCGTTTATTAACTGTATCCAGATGCGGGCAAAGTTCTTAGATCTAGGTCGCTTTCGGAAAACACCTGACGCTTTTTTGCGGCTCGTCCGCTCATTGGCGCTTGCTACGCTTTCAGCCCGCTCTATGGACAGACGCGGCGGAATCGGTGGAACGTTGGATGCACATTCATTACCTGCAATGGAAAATTATGTTCTTGTTTTTTTATGGTAAACATAATGGTTTGCGCATTGCTTGACGCAAAACGAACGTAAAAAATGTCCTCCGTTGCTCGTGAAATAGTTGACGCTAATGGCGCTAGGAACGCTATCCGCAATTATCATGCTCGCGTGCCGGCAGGAGAGAGAATCCCTTTTCAAACGACGCTCTTCCGTGGAGCTTGTCAACCGATTGATCTAAGAACGTTGGATACGGGAACGATTTAGCACGAACAAACATACAGTCTCCTAAGTTTTAGTCGGTCGAAAGGAGTTTTAGTGATCAGCTTGTATTATCAGATCGGCTTCCTCCAGGTGTGGGAGCGTGTCGTGTGAAACGGATAGTCGGGGAGCAAGGAGATGACATGGGTGGAATTGTGACATGCTCCGAAAAAAAATGGACGTGTGGCACAAAGGTTAAGACAGCAGGAAGTTAAACTTCTTTTGATATGCCGTTTGATGTTTCTTCTACAGGGAGGCGATTCAATCATTGCTGCACGACAACAACCCTAAATCTTTAACTTGAACAACGAAGTAGTGACGGGGCTTAGGTCCTCAGTTACAAGCAACACACGCAGAGTAGTATTCGCATATTCAAGGGCATGCTTTATTCCTATTTTCTCTGCTTCACGTTTCCGCCGCAAGGCCTCGCCAGTTTTCGCTGCACACTAGGATACGGGTTAGGTTTTTGCCTCTCTCTTTCACGTCTTCATAAGAGAAAGATAATTAAAGAATATTTCGCCATTTGGTAAAGAGATACACGTGTTCTAACGAATTCCCAATATAATGTCGCAAAACGCTATAAATAAGTACACGACAACTTGTCCTGCACTGATTTATAGTGCTTTGTCCTGCCTATATGCGGATTGCCGGCGAATAATCCGCGGATATTCGCTGTCAAATGGTGGATGCCGATAAAAATAAAGCAGTTTTGGGGTGTTACGGATCGGATCCGATTGCCAGGGGCTACGGATACGGATATTCGCGAGTCCGGATTCACATTTTTCTCGAAGCGGCTCAAAAACGTGTCCGACCTCAGAGTGTAGATGAAATGATACTTCGAAGTGCATCATCAAATGTTTGGTGGGAGGATATTAATCTCTTAGAAAAAAAGTTGCTAATCGGAAGAAAATTGTTTTTTTACCTTACGAAAGACCTCATTCTCCCTAAAGATTGCTTCGGAGCATTCTATCTCCCCAAATATTCTGTCCCTAGAGAAAGTAAATTATGCAGGGGCATTAATCGTTCAGGGAAGTGTGTTCTCGTTTGGCGGGAAAGGAGCGGACAACATTCTTCGGGCAAAAAAAAAAAAGACAAAAACGTACCATGCCCCCAAAAGTAGAAGCCCCCTCGACAAGTAAAACGTGGCGTGTGTGTGCTTCTTTGTTTTTTTTTTTGTTGTTGTTTTTTTGTTTTCTCTCGGCCGTTGAAAACTTGCCGCTAAGTATGCGTTTTAGAGCACACAGTTCCTGGTTCGTGCTTAAATTTGAAACCAATAGGAGGTGTTGCCGTGCTTAAAACTGAAACCAATAGGAGGTGTTGCCATTATCGAATAGTGTGATACTTGCTCAGTGGTGCACTCGCGTTTTGCCACGTACATACGAGTTCTTTGTTGTGGTGAGTGACCGCCTTTCCTCATCCGCTTTTTTTTCTTTTTTTGACCTAACTAAAATGACAATTTAATTAGTCAGTGTGCTAGTGGAACAACACAGCGAAGAAAAAGAAGCACGGAGAGTTCACGCGCACAGTCAAGAGCACCTACGGTCGGTGCTGCAGCTCCTGTCTCGGAATAAACCGATCTCACCACCCAGTTTAACTACGCCATCGCTGCCACAATGCAACGAGGGAACTTTAGTCTTTCTGCAGGTGAGACAACCTCGCTGGAGCTCTGCGCGTGTGAAGCACGAGACAGCACGAGCCCTCTCATGTCCGGCCGTTTGCCTCCCATGAACTAAAGCTATGGCGGCATCACGCATGCGCCGAACGCTTAGTGAAATCTGTCTATTTCGGTGTCGGAATAAACGCGCAGCTTGTTACACTTGTAGTCTGAAGACATCCCTAACACGAAGGTGACCCGGACGTGATCCCCTCAGGCATCCAGATTACCCAATCAGCATGCAAGCAAACGGTAAGCCAACCGCGCAACTGGGGACCATCCCTTCCAAGCTTCCACCCTTTTGGCTTGCTGAACCTGCCCTGTAGTTTGACCATGTTGAGTTGCTTTTGGCCACACGAGGTATAACATCACAACCGACGAAGTATAATCACGCCGTCAGGAACCTCAGCCCAGACTTGTAGGTAGTTCAACTACTCTACCCAAGTTACTGTAGTTTAACTACTTTTCTGATTAGTTTACTACTTTTCAATTCCATTTTATTTCGGTAATTGGTATTTTACATCAATTACTTTTCCCGAGTAACTTCTACTCAAATTGCACCTTACTTTCGAATTTTAGTAGTTGTTTTGCCTATCAACAAATATTCCTGCACAAAAAGGGATAAGATGTTAGAAAATCAGCTGATATTTGCAAAGAGCGGGAAGCACGTGGCGTAGGAAGAGGAAGGGGCGGGGGGGAGAAAGTGGTTTGGAGAGTCCGAAATCCCCACCATTTTCCCGAGCCCCCCACTGCAACAACACTGCTACGAAGCGCGGGGAGCGAACAGACACGACGCAAGAGAGGCCGAGCAACTGTGGGATTAACGCCGAAGACGGGCGTTCCTTTTTGTCTTGAAGCTCAAGGAGAGTTGACCCATTTGAAGAAAGGGATGGTCCCCGCTTCTCCCCAACGTAGGAACTCTTGCCCACTCCAGGAGGTGTACACAATGCATCCTCACTTAAAGTAGGCAACAAATGCAGCCCCGCTCTGAAGCGCCTCTGGTGCTTCCGTAGTTTGTGCTGTACTCGAAGAATCGCATGCTAAAGGGCAACGCAAAAGTGACTTTTTTGCGTTGCCTTTCCTCCCAATACTCAGAATATTCAGATCTTCAAAGATTCGAACATCGTTCGAGAAACCTTAGTAATTCCCCCAACGTTTTTCATATGGAAAATAAACAAGCAGTCTTGAAAAATACTTTAAGTACATGGTACTTAAAGTATTACTGTTTAGGAAACTTGTACTTTACTTTAAGTACATTCCCTGAGCATGTACTTGCATTTTACTAAAGTAATTTTTCTAGTACTTTCCGAGGAAAGTAAAACTCCCGACTTCAATGTACATTCCTCGAATTTGAAAACAAAAAATGCTGCATCGCTGTGTGAAAACGCGCTCTTTCGAGACGTCATTTGGCCATTTCTCTGAGTGAAGTAATGGCGGCTATAATACCGGCATAAATAAGTGCCTTTTAAGTTGATTCTGTCTCATAGATCGTCAGCGAGAGTAAACCAACTACTCTGCGGCAACTTTATACAATGTTTGCTGCCATTTCCGTTAGAAACTGATGCACCTCCGATTACCCCTGGAGCAATGCATACCAGTTAAAAAATCACTGTATAGGGAATGAAAGGGCATCATGAAAGATTGTGTTAAAAGTACTTGCACTTCACCTTGAAATGTGTTGTATTTATAGCACGTTACTTCAAGAACATTGCACCCGGTTTACTTACTCTTTTACTTGATGTACATAACCTCTCATTTACTTCGTACTTTACCTCAAGTACTTTCTTGATGTACTTTAGGCAACACTGTAAACAATCCCCGTCTAGAAAATGAGAAAATCAAGCTCAGGGAGTGCTAAAGCTAAAAGTAGAAGTGATACATTCACATTACATCATTGACCAACAAAAACAAAAAGTACAAAACAATTAGGCACGCAAAAGCAGAACCAGCCATTAAAGGGGCCCTGCAATCATATTTAAGCGTCTACCTTTTTTGCGGTTTCCACGTCTCTTGGGGTTCGGGCAAGCCAGCGGGCACGGAGAGAGTAACTAAATATCAGTGCGTCATATTTTAACTGGACGACGCGGAAACCTCCTCCACCGACGAGGGCGACCCGTGGTACTGAAAGCGCGCAAAATGTGACATTTTTGGTCCTCAGCTTACTACTGGTCAGAGCCGCTAAAAGCTTTTTTTTTTAGTCGAGATACAAAATATAAGTGTCGCGAACCGCTTCAATTATGTATGAAAGTAGTTTTTCTTCAGTATTTTAGATCAGAAAAGAAACAAATGCAGTTTGTAAAGTACGGAAACAAGAAATGACCCGTCGGCATACCTGCCACCAAGCGGCGGAAAAAGCGGCGCATATTAGAAAGGGCTAGTGGGATGAGGCGCCGACGAACGGCGAGCGTAGAAAGGTCCCGGAGCGTAGAAAGGCCATTTGGCGGTATGGCAGCGCGAAGTGGCTCCCGTTCTGTAGTGATCTTTACCCCGTGTTTGCTGTCGTGGGTGGCCAATGAAGTGTTATGCCGAAATAGTCTTTAATCGCGCAGCAAATACAATGGGAGCCGATCTGGCCGCCCGCTTCATACAGCCTATCCAACACACGCTTTAGTGACGTCCTCTCGAGCCGTCGACACGGAGTGCGGCAGCCGTGAGCGCTCGATTAGCTCACTATCCCTCCTCTAGTTCACGGCCACTCAAGCCAGGACCTACGACGTCATGAAGGATGTTATTTTTTGCTTGTTTGTGTAATTCTAATTTGCCTATAACTTTTAAAATAAAGCGAATTTTGCGAAAAGAAAAGTTTCATTAAGTTACTACGTTCAGTGCGCTTAGGTTCGGTGCAAATTAAAAACCAGTAAAATAGTCATTGCAGGGCCCCTTTAACGCATTTCTGAGAAAACACAATCCCCTTCATATTTGACTAGCACAATTTCGCTAACGGATCAAAACCTATGTACTTTCTTGTTACCATAAGAAAAACATATAAAGGTTACTTCAAAAGTAATTTGCTTTTTTTTACGGTAATTAGTTTTTTATATTACTTTCCATTTGAGTAATTTCTACTCTACCTCAAATTACTTTCGAGGCCAATACTCAGTGACTTAACTTAATTACTTTTTTTTGTAACTTCTACATGTCTGCCTGAGCCCCAGTGAAACTTCTGAGGTTAAAAATATCATCAGGACATCAACCCCAGATGTACCGTACGACACAATATGCATATGTTTCATAAAAGCATGGTGGCATCCGACCAACGGCGCCCTCGGCAGCTCCTCATAGAGGAGGAACTTGGAGAACGCAAACCGTCCCAGCTGCTACGTCGAAAGAGACAGTTGATTGGGACCGCAACCATCGATGACTCAAATATTGGACAGCTATTCCTGCAACGCCTCCCCTTAAACGCTAGTATGATATCAACCCCAGCCGGTGTTCCTCTTGGGGTGAAGGCTGATCTGGCAGACAAGATTCTTAAGAACGCATCATCAACATTTGAGAAACCGACTCTGGCCGCTACTGTGATGACAAATCAAGAGATCCAGTTGCGGCGACTTCAGGCGGACGTAGACGACCTAACCACGTTATTTACAGGACGTTTTCAGCTGCCAAGCTCTCGTCGCCAAACTCACTGGCCTTCAGCCAGCGAACGTCACACAGTCACAATCAGACAGAACCACAGGTCTCCACAAAGACGAAACACTCCCAGGTACGCGGAGACATGACATGCTGGTACCACACACAGTTTGGCACACTAGCGTGCCACTGCAATCCCCCTTGTTATTTCACGGGAAGCTCTTTACCCAATATCTGAGGACGGCCAAAACTTTTAGACCAGCCAAGACTGTCGCTCATTATTTGATTTCATGGACCAGCGTACTGGCTTGAGATTCTTAATTGACACTGGCGCCGAGCTTAGTGTTGTACCTGCCAGCAATGAGGACATGAAACACAACCTCAACACTTCTGTTCTTGCAGCAGCGAATGGAACCTTCAGTGAGTGCTCTGTAACTTTATGCCTAGGACTACTTCGTACTTTTTCGCTAGGTCTTCGTAGTCGCTAAAGTAATACACGCCATAATTGGAACAGATTTTTCACCTCACTTTGGTCGTCTTGTAGAAATAAGTCAACATCGGCTACTCGACGGTAACACCCACCTAAGTGTTTTTGACATTTCATCTCAACCAGCAATCCTTATAGCAACGCTCCTTCCACTGAACCAAAATCATCATTTGGGAACATCCTCTACGCATTTCCCAGTTTAACCCAACCTCGCAACACCGAACAGCCGGTCATACATAATGTTCTTCATCACATCAACGCAACTAGACCTTCTGTTTACGCTTGACCTTCCCTCCTGCCTCCAGAGGAGCTTTCCGTCGAAAAGCGAATGTTCGAGCATGTGCTTGACCTCGGACGAATCCGTCTGTCCTCTGGTAGTCAGGCTTCTCCGCTTCACATGGTGCCAAAGAGTAATTGTAACTGGCGCCCATGCGGTGACTATCCGGCACTCAACAAGACTACACCCGACCTATAAGATTTCACAGCCAATCTTTATTGAATGAAGGTGTTCTTCCTAATCAATCTAGTTCGATCTTACAACCAAGTCCCGATGGCACCCTACCACCTTCCTAAAACAACTATGACTAATTTTGATCTTCTTGAATTTGTGAGGAAAGCCATTTGGACTTTGAAACCCGGCTCAAATATTCCAACTTGTTATCGACCCAGTCCTGCGAGGTATGAACTTCTGCTTTGCTTATCTTGACGATATTCTTGTCGCCGGGGCATCAAACAGCGACCACCAATGGCATCCCCATCAGCTTTTTGAGCGTCTTGACGCTCACGGCATCGTCGTAAACGCCAACAAATGCCAACTAGGGGTTTCAGAGCTAGACTTCATAGGATATCACGCAGACCACATCGCTGTTAAAGCTCTTTCATCTAATGTGAGAGTAATCAGAGAATTCCCACAGCCCACAAATGTACCTCAGTTAGGGGAATTTTTAGGCTTGCCGAGGCTGGAAAGCTTTACAAAACATCGTTTGCTATGTCGCAGCTTTCCGAACAACAACCAGGACCAACCAGCAAAGCAGCGCTCAACGGCAGCACTATTGTGTCACCCCTCCGTCACTGAACATCGTATCATCAGACGCAATTCGACCGTATCATCCTGGATCTGTGATTTCACCCCACAGCGGCGGCACCATCGCATCTCGGCTACTACAAAACGGACGGTCGTGCTGTGGTTCTTTGGGATTTGCGGCCATCGAGGCTGGAAAGCTTACAAAACGTTGTTTGCTATCTCGCAGGTAAGAGCACTGCACTATTTTTTTTTCTTTTTTAAGTAGTGTTCTCTTGGCCGCAAATCCCACTCTGTGCCGTCGTTTTGTTATTGCACTGTGCTCGCCGGCATGGGCATCTCACTTGCTGCCTATCGTGCTCGCATCGGACGCTTTTTCCGATGCCATACTGAGAAGGGAAGACATCATTTGTTATTACCTAGCATACGTTTGTCCCCGCCACGTATCCGGGTTGTGTTCCTGGCCGTGACTGCGTTTTCTTTGTTGATTCTTGCGGGAGATGTTGAGACCAATCCTGGTCCAGACGATAAACTAGAAAAACTTCAGTCCATCCTCGACAAGCCTGTGCAGAATACAGAGAGCTACCAGAAAGAAAATACGGAAAAGCTGAGCGCCATCATCTTCTGGCATTTCGAACCTGAGAGGGAGGGTTACGGTACTGGAAAATAAAGTGGTTGACCAATCGAGGTGGCAGGATGACGTCAGCTCAATGAAACATGATGTTTCAATCGGAAATAATCTCGGTGCAGTGGTAGGGCACGTGGATGCCCCAGATAAGCGCTTGCGGACGAAATAATCTAATCTTCAAAGGAATCCCTGAGGAGCGGGGCGAAACATGGGATCGAACAAAACAGACCGTGACTGAGTTCGTAAAGACTTTCTTGAAAGTTGGCAGGGGGGTAATAGAACGAGCACACCGCATCGGAAGTAAACAAGATAATTTCAATCGTATGATTGTCGTAAAGTTTCAGAACTACAAGAAAAAACAGGAGATACTGAGTAAAGCCCCAAGCTCAATAAATTTTCGGTCCCTGAAGTTTGGATTGACGAGGATTTCACTGCGTATATTCAGGAAGCGCGAAAAAAGCTGAGGGTCTAGCCATAAGAGTAAAGAAAGCCCCCTAAAATTTCTCGTGGCCAATTTTATAAGCCTATTATCTAAGCAGCATGAGCTTGACAATGCCATTCAGGTATACTGTCCTCATGTTATTCTTGGTACAGAAACGTGGCTTTCAGATAATATAACTAATGACGAACTTTCAATACACAGTGTTTTTTTACATCCACAGGAAAGACAGGCCTTTGTCTAGGGGAGGTGGTGTTCTGGTGGCAATTCAGAAATGTTTCTCTTCTGTAGTTGTCGAATTGGAAACTGATATTGAAATATGTTTTGTTCGGGTCAAGATTACGTTCTTTCATGCTTTAATAGGGGTGTGCTATAGACCTCCAAACGCGGATGCTGTGTTCATTCAAGATTTGTATAAATTTATGAATTTTGTTACATTACGCTACCCTCAGTGCCCTATATTTCTTGGGGGGACTTTAATTATCCTAGTATTAATTGGATTGATTGTGTTCCTAATAGTACCTGCGGAAATATTTCTCAGTGTAGAGACTTCATTGACCTTTGTAAATCTTGCTCACTCGATCAGGTTGTATTAGTTCCAACGCGAAACTTTCAATTCTTGATTTGTTTTTAACGTCAATTCCTGACCAAATATTATTTTTGAACGTTGTAGACGCTATAAGTGACCATAGAATTGTCATGATAGATGCTAATATCTCTGTTCACGAAAAAAGATCCGAAAACAAGTTGATTTTTTATTACGCCAGAGCAAACTCTTCAGCGATTGCATCAACATTAGAGACTTTTTTTTCTACTTGACTTTCAAGTTCCTTTTGGCCTCAGATCAGTTGAAGATAGTTGGAGTCTGATCAAAAAAAAAAAGCGTTTGGAAACTATGGATCAATTTGGTTCTAGAATAAGAATAACGTCAAACTCCCATAATCCTTGGTTTACTAAGGATCTAAAACCCCACTTAATACTAAAAAACGACTTTAGAGCAAGAAGTCTAAACAGTACTGACTCATGGGCAAAATTT
The DNA here is from genome assembly GCA_013358835.2 of Ixodes persulcatus. Lineage (NCBI taxonomy): Eukaryota > Metazoa > Arthropoda > Arachnida > Ixodida > Ixodidae > Ixodes > Ixodes persulcatus. The sequence continues at coordinate 226,576 of JABSTQ010010439.1, forward strand.
TCCAACCACTCAAACTTTGTAAGCAAGCAGTAGAAAACTAAAAAAAAAAACGTTTCTTTGGTGGTACACTCAAAGAAATATTTTTTCTAATCCTAGAACATTCTCGTCAATCATCAGTCCTCCTAAAGGACAATCTGCTTTGCGTGGGCTTACCGATGAACATGGTAACTTGATGCCTGATCCTGAAAGTGCGATCTCTTTCAATCAATCTTTTGGCAATGTTTTTAACGAAGATTCATTTCCTTTGCCTGCAAATATTAATAATTATAACAGCACATTTTTAGATCGAATAAACTTTGAGTACAACGGGATTAGCCCGCTCATCCTCAACCACGCTCACTCTTCTAGTCCAGGAGGTGATGGTATAACGCCTGAACTACTGAAGCTTACTCTGCCATATTCAAGTGATTTGTTCCAGATATTGTTTCAACAGAGTTTGGATCAAGGATTATTACCTAAAGACAGGAAACACGCGAAGGTTATTCCGGTCTTTAAGTCTGGAGACGTTCAGCTTGCTAATAACTACCGTCCGATTTCTCTAACAAGCATACCCTGCAAACTTCTGGAACATGTGATCTACACCCACCTCGCTAGTTACCTTTAGATACTAACTTCTTTTTCCCGAACCAGCACGGTTTCCGAAAGTAGCGATCTTGCGAAACTCAACTATTTGAATTCATTACCGATATACATGAGAACATTAACTCAAGGGGTCCAGACGGACACTATTTTCGTCGATTTCACAATGGCGTTTGACCGAGTCCCGCACAAACGCCTACTATCAAAAATCGAAACTTTAAACATTCACCAGTCAATTGGTAACTGGATCAAGGAATTTCTATTCATTAGAGGTCAATCCGCTTAAGTACCTAACGTCTCTTCTCACGAAATTTCGGTAAACTCTGGAGTCCCTCAGGGATCGGTCCTTGGTCCTCTGCTTTTCTTAATTTATGTAAATTATCTTCCCAACTCCATTTGCTCGAAAATTAGACTTTTGCGGACGATTGCGTAATATATAGATATATCGTCTCAGCAGACGACAGCCTCACCCGGCATCCTGATCTAAATTCTCTATCATCATGGTGTGAGAAATGACAAATGACCATCAATATCTCGAAAAATAAATTTCTTACTTTTCCTACGAAAAAAAAAACGACGATTACCAACAACTACGAAATAAGCGGCTATAGTCTTGAAAAGGTTACAAATTATAAATACCTCGGTGTAACACTAACTGAAAATCTAGATTGGAAAATGCATATCAATTCTATCGTTAGTAAAGCAAATCGTACCTTGCGTTATTTCAGAAGGAATTTGTATATGGCATCCTCTGATGTACATTTGCCGGCCTACAAGTCTTTTATCCGTTCGAGGGTCGAATATGCTGGAATAATTTGGAATCCCTGGCAAGACTACTTAATTAATAAACTCGAATCTGTGCAAAGTAGAGCCGTTCGTTTTATTTTTAAAGACTATTCTTTTTCGTCAAGCGTGACGGCTCTCAAGTCCAAAGCTTGCCTTACATCACTATGCTCTAGGCGCAAAGTATCTCGCCTCTCATTTCTCCACCAAGTTTTCTACCATAATCGGGATCTTAAAAATTTGATTCTACTACCCCCTACCGAATTTTCTCTCGACCCGACCACCAGCAGAAAATCAGGTTGCCATCAAGTCGCACATAAGTGTATTCCGAATCTCCTTTAAATCGAGCTATTGGCGAGTGGAATAACCTACCTGAAAGCGCGGTGAGCAGTCATGATTGCGTTTTATTTAGAAATGCTTGCGAAGAATTATTCTGCTAAACTTGTTTGTACACATGCAATTTGAATGAGTAGATACCCCTTACTTTTTAGTTTTGTGTAATTCCAATTTTTTTTATTTTTATGCATTTTATGTACTACAAATGTGTTTCGCACCCCTGAGCAGTCCTGTTTGCGTTTTATTTAGAAATGCTTGCGAAGAACTATTTTGCTAATTTGTTTGTATACATCCAATTGGAATGAGTAGTTACCCTTTACGTTTTATAGTTTTGTGTAATCACAATTTAGATTTTTTGATTCTTACGTATTTTGTGTAATACAATGTGTTTACACTTTTTTATCCCCCCTCATGTAATGCCCTCGGGCGATTTGAGGTAATTAAATGAAATGGAAATGAAATATTTCATGTCTCAAGCTCATATAACAGAATGGATCACTCGATTTGGCGGGCCTTCCATCATCACCATAGATAGAGGCCGACTATTTGAGTGAAAACTTTTCGCCGACTTGACGCGTATACTCGGATGCGCACGCATGCACTCAACAGCATACCATCCTCAAGCAAATGGGATGGTAGAACATTACCACCATGCCAGTTAAAAACCGCGCTCTTAGCTCATCAAACAACTAACAAGGACTGAAGTACTACCAATTGTACTACTTGGTATCTGGTCCGCCCTCAAAGCAGTGTTGTGTTCGTTAACGAAAATAAGTAACGAAAGAGCGTTACTCGTTAGCTTGGAAAAAAGCTAACGCGCTACAGAGCTTCGTTACCATTTTGCAAATGTAACAAAATACTGGTGTCGTTCCTTGCCATGACTAACAGATGTTACGTTAACTTTGGTCAGTCGTTACTTTTTGTTTCACTGTTAGTATATGACAGCTGTTTATAATAACCCGCCTCTATAAACTTCGGCAACAATACACTTATTCAGTTATTATTTATTTATTTATTTGTAATCTGCAGCCCCGGAGCATTACAGCAAAGGAGTGGGGTACAGATCACATTTAAACGTCGGAAACTCACACAAACAGCGCAAGCCAGCAACCAAAAATATAGATAAACAAATTAAAACAACCTACAATAATACAGTTTTATAATTTCAATAACGCCAAAGTACTAACATAGAAATTCACATTGAAATGATCAAGTTAATAAAACATTCACTTCCGGCAGGATGTGTAATGTATATCCACGAACACGTGACGCGTCGCGAGTGCGATTCGGAGTACTGAACTTTGCCCATAGCACCTGCCTGGGTAGAAGAGACCACTCTGAGAAGAACGACCAGATGCACGCCACGTAACGGACGCAAAATAGACCTTTTTATGTAATCAAAGGTAATGTGGTAAAATGAACGTTATTTTATTCCTTCAGAAACCAACGTCGCATTTACAATTAAAGCCATGTCAGCACCTGGCCACCGCTAACATACTTGCTTTGGTTTAAAGCGTGGGAACGTCAAGGATTCTAAACTTAGACTTTATCCTTTTTGTTGTTGTCAGAACGATATTTTATTTGTTTTGAAGAGAAGGGTGTGACCAGTTGGAATAGCTAAGAGCGCTGAGGCAAAACCTTTCTTGCGACGGCAGACTGTTGCCTTCTGAACGGATGTCTCTTTCAAGCGAGACGGCTGCTACTTCAGGGTACGGTGGTGGTGGTCTTAGGAGCTGCTATACGAAGACTGCACCAAGGACGCTTATGGATTCCGCGCAGCGATAATTTCGGGTCTTTTGGGCCCGGTCCTCGGAAAGTTAAAAGTGTCTTCCGAAGGAGTTTGAAATGACGCCGCTTATACATAGCTTCGCTGGGGTTTCTTCGCCACTTTCACGTAGGGTACAGAATAAAAATTATTTTGTTTTCAAACAATCATGCGGCCATTTTAATCAAAATTAATGAGTAACGGGTAACGTAATTTTATAGCAGATAGCGTAAAATAATAACGACCTTACTTTACTCGTTACGTCATTTGGAATTCTAACGAGTATGTTGGTACGGTAGTAAAACAACTAGCGAATTACCAGCAACGTCGTTACTTGTAACGCGTTAGTTCCTACACTGCCTCAAAAAAGATTGAAGATGTTAATCAGCCGAGTTGGTATACAAAACGACCCTACGTCTTTTGGCCACTTTTTGCAAACCACACCTGCCACCTCAATTATTATATTTTTTAGATAATGCGGCTAGTCTACACGACAAAGTGCAGCTACTACGGCCAGCTGAGCCCCCACCCACATTAAATTGAGAGGGATTCATCAGTAAAGACCTTCTAACATGCACACACGTATTCGTTCGAAGAGGAAAAGCCCGGAGGTAATTCGATCCTCTGTTTAATGGTTCCTACAAGGTAGTTCTTGTAGGAACCATTAATCGCCTGAATGTTGCACACATGGATAGCAATACGACTTCATGTCGAGCCAGAACTGTGAAACATATGCACTCGGCAAGAATTGCCCTGAAGGTTTTTACACGATACCTGTTCCCAGCTCAAGTTCCAGGAGGGGGCATCTCTAGTGGAACACTACGGCGAGGAAAATTGGAAGCAGGAGAGTTCAAGCGCACCGGCAGGAGCTCATATGAAAGTGCTACAGTGTCGGAATTTCTTGTGTCGGAATAAACACGCGGCTTGTTAAACTCATGGTCTGACAACATCTCTAACAAGTACTTTATTCATTTTCATGCTTAGAAAATGCGCGTTCGTTTGAAATGGGTGTTACAAACAAACAAATATGTAAATCTCCTTTCTAGTAAGCGTATATTATGTGCATCGCTGCAGACTGCAAGGACAATCTCATAACTGCCCTCATCATTCCAAAGACGGACGCACAATGTCTCAGGAAGGGTGATCGCTTTTATAATATAAATACGATAAAACAAAATACGATAAAATTATTTTCATGTATTTTGACTCGAAGAGTTAATTAGGCAAGAATAAGCAAACGGATTATAAAGTACCAGACACTTTATTTATTTTCTAATTCACGCTTCACTTTTATGAAATAACGTGCAACTCAGATTGCATTTCAGGTCGACACCACCTAGAATAACTAAAACCAGCGAACTATCAAAGTTTGACGAAAATACTCCCTGGAGAAGGGGAACAAAAGGAACAAACATGAATCTCTAAACACAGCTAGTTGACTGGTGCGCGACCGAGAAAATCCGCCTGGTCCGGGTATCGAACCCCTGACCTCTTCATTTCCATTGGAGCGCTCTACCAACTGAGCTAACCAGGGGTTAAACGACAGTAGAGCAAACGCGTTTTAACAGCTCTCACCAGTCTAACACCAACAAGGGTGAAACTTGCAGTTTTAAAGGGGCCCACCAACAATTTTTTTGACTGGTTTGAAGTTCGCGCTGAAACGGAGCTCCATGAAAGCAGGAACACCGAGGAAAAAAAATATTACAGAAATTCGCAATATTTTGTGAGTTATAGCAAATTAAATATTGCAGAAAACAACTTTAAATAAGCAAAACATTGCGCTTCATGACGTAAAATGAAACAGTTTAGCGATTGGAGCAAAGCGGTTGGCCAATTGGACGCGAGTTTGGTTGTTAGCCCGTCGGCCCGGTCGGCCATTAGGCCTCGCTGCAACCATCGTAGCTTTGGAATCGGGTTGCCATCATCGATGAATTTACCGGGCTTATCGGATTTTGAGCGCCGAGTTATTAAAAAGGAGTGCGGAGCTGGGCGTCGCGCCGTACGAGGACACACCACGCAAGCGCCGCGACGAGTCCGCTTCGACAGCCGCGGAAGCCTCGTCTCTCGCAACTCCGCCACCGGAGCCACCTCGGCGAGTAGGAGGTACTCCGCCGCTGGGAGGCGCGCATGAGCGACGAGGCGTTGTTTTCGCCCTTTTTTAACTTTAATTTGCAACTTTATTAGCTCTATAAAAACGACTTTTTAGAGAAATAATGACGGTTAACGTGTGATATACTTTATTCCGCTTCAAAATTTCTGGGACGGCTCTCGCCTATCACGAAACCCAGTGAATGGGACGTATAGTGAAAGGGAGCGCCGTTATGCGCGCGCATTCGGCACCTCGCGGCGCCACCATCGCAGGAGGTGTTTCCGAGTTGTCAAATTAATATATGATGCGCTAATATTTTTAAACTCTTTCGTTGTCCAATGGGTTTCCGGGACCACTAGCGTGGAGAAACCGCAAAAAAAAGTAGACGCTCAAATACTGTTGGAGGGCCCCTTCAAGAGCGCAGCTCTTAGGCGCCCATTTCCGGCTTGAGCGGCGTCGCCGTCGGCGTCGGCATTGGCGTCGGCGTAACCGCGAGCCCCCCTCCCCGAGGACCTCGGGTACCTTCGATGACCTCGGAGAGGGGGGGGGGTCACATGTTTTCGCAATCGCGGTGCTATCAACATGTGTTCAACGCACGAGCAAAGTTAATGATGATGTGAAAGATGCATGTGAATGAGCGATTTGCATCATCGTCGCCCACTTGCCTCTTCATCGGAATACACGTGAACGGTGTCAAGTACGTCTCAACTTTCGGCCTGTTCAGCGGAGGTCAGAAAAGGCAGCCGAATTCATGCGGGACATACAAGCAATCGTCGTCGTCGCTGCTACTCGAGCCGCTGCTGCTGGAAGAGCTGCTCGAGCAACTTGACGACGAACTGTCATCAAGCGGCAGCAACAGTAAAGCGGGAGCCCTTCCCAAGCGGCCATTACGAATTCTTCCGAGGCTAGATTAGCGAGATGCCTGGCAAGAAAGGACGTCACGTGTGCGCGCCGAGGCCTGGCCAGCGGAGCGACTTTTCTCGGATCCGGATTGAGATCTGGAGTTTAACCTGATCCAAAACGACGATAGGAGCACGTCCGTCTCGATCCCGATCGCCCAAGGGAAATAGGCGCGCTCCAAAAAAGTCGATCCCGGCGAGCCCCAAACGACTAGTGGAATTCTCCAAAAGAAAAGCAGCGGTGAACCCTCGGCCGTGGTGAACCATCCGTTCCTTAATTCATACCGCGGATGCGCCCCTTCCTCCCCACTTCACCCCGCAGCCGGATTGGAATGTCTGTATGTCCCTTTCTTTCGAGTGGATTCTTCCCGAATGAATAGCTGACCTCGTTTTGGGGACCCGTTCGTTGCTTCGTTCCTTCGCCAAATTGACGTTTCAGTGTCCTTTCTTGTGAGGGGTTGTGCTGCTCCAAAAAATGCGAATTTCCCACAAGCCGGGCGAGGTCTCGATGGGGGCGGACGACAACCCGTGTCGGGCCCAGTCGCTCGTCGCAAGGCGGTGCTCGTTCTTATCGACTGGAAATAGTGTTCTGTTTTACTTGGAACTGAAATAAACGCCGAACGGATTATCCTCCGGATTATCCTTTATTTCAGGAGCATATGTTCCTCGCGGAGCTGACGGGGGTAGAAACGTCGACAGGTGGGCTCGAACAGAGCAGCGATCATGGCAGCTACGTGATCACGCTAAAAACTTCCAAGAACACGACGATTCATTTCCCGTGAACCCTACTCGCCATGTCACAAGTAACGCGACAAAAGTGGCCGTATTTAGCGTGAAATGGATAAATACCCACCTGTCACAATCCTTGATTGAATTGGCCGCGGCTACTTCTCGCAGAAGCAAAGTTTCATCCACCACGGACAAGCGTGATTTTGCAGCGGGCGCATACCGCGTCGTTCTCGCGAGACAAGGGCTAGGACACCGCGCTAGGTACCTCGCTATTACGTTAAATGCCGAACTACAACGTCGGTTTTCTGCAGGGAAGATAATCCTTTCAGCGCTCTCCTCTCCAAAGCTGCGAGGGCAGTTAAGTCAACACCTTCTAGAAGCTAAGGTAGTTATGCTCTTGTCGTGACGTCGCAAAGGAAGGCCATCGGGGGCGCGTGTCGAAGCGCCGAAGCGAAGGAAACGGGTGTGTATCGACCGTCGTAACAACGCGCTTTTAGTCACATCAGCGTGTCTTATTAGCTAAAATTAAAGCTCGAGATAGCAACGGTGCTGGAAAACATTCTATTACGTGGCAGAATATTACACCGCTCAATCGCTCAATAATCGGTGTGAAATGGCACGTGGTATGCGTATAAGACATCTACAAAACAAATGTGATTATTTTAAAGGGGCTGTGCAACGATATTCGTTTTGAGCGTTTTTCTTTTTGTATGCGCATACTGGCACTAGTGGGACCCAAGTACACTCTCACGCAACGCCACTGACCAAGATACCTCTTTGTTGCGGTGTAATTTCAAAGAGAAAAGCGAGCGTTTTTTTTTTTCAATCTCTCCTTCGCAAATTCTGATGACGTACCCTGGTGGTAGCAGCATCCTCCAGGGACGATATTTGAATGCGGCTCATAGATTGGACCCGAGCATTGCGTGGGCACTCGATTTGGGCTCGTGATAATTACTAGCTCGAGAGGCATTCGGGTAGGGGGCCTGTGTCCAATCGCTGCAACGACGGCAATAGCCGAGCCATGACAATGTCTGGAACTCAGCGCGTGTCCTGTGCTTTGCCAACCCCAGCGCGCGGCTATGACCAACATTGGCGGCATATAATCGGCTTCAGATCACGTGGCCGCTTGTTCTGGCTGCGAGTTGAGGGGGTGAACGCTGCTCGTTTTTCTTTAATTTTTTCTTTGACTTCTATTGCGTAGGGTGAAAAACGAACGCGTGTTTCATAGGTCATTAACGTCAGGGATCCGTTCTAAGTGGTATTTGCGCAAAGTACAAAAATTGTTGCATCGCCCCTTTAAGTCGCAAACATAGACCGATTTCACCAGCCAGTTTGACAATGCCACCGCTGCCGCAATGCATCGAGGGAGCTTTAAGCCTGGTTCAGACAGTTGCGGTTGACTGCGTTTGACTGCGTTGCGGCTGCGAGAAACCAGGACATCCCTGCTGCTTCTATCGCATGCCAAGATGATTCCTTGAATTGGATTCCACGCTTCATACGAAGCACAGATGTGCAGGTGACTCGCTTTCGGCTCTCGACGCAACGCAGTCAAACGCAGTCAAACGCAACTGTCTGAACCGGCCTTTAAGGGCTGTTTATACTCCCACGTTGAGCGCACTGAACGCAGCGTAGCGCAGAACGCGCGCCTTTTATTGGCCGGCAACCAGGAACTCGATATCTGCAACCAATAAGTACCTGCGCGCGCTGCGCTACGCGGCGCCCGACGACGTTACGTTGGAGTATGCACGTGCGACAACCTCGTTGGAGCTCTGCGCGTGTGGAGCATGAGACGGCACGAGCCGTCTTGTGCACTGCTGTCTGCCTCCTGCGAACTAAAGTTATGGCGGTGTCACGCATGCGCCGAACGCTTGGTGAGATCGGTCTATTGAGCCACGCAATTATTGCTGTACGAATGCATAGTTTCTACAAAATTACTTCCGCAAAATGGTGAGACACACAGTGATTGGGCGCAGCAAAACGGATAAGAATGAGGTAGCCGTGGCCAACGCGTACACGGGTAGAATAGGCAAGACAAGTGTCACTTACAATCATGTAAGAGATGTTAAGGCATGCAGTCACTGAATTCTTTCATTATACCCCGTCCCCGGCCATATGGCAAAACTATTGTAATTTCGATCGAATAGCATTATGGGGTCCGCAAATCAGCTGGCGAGGCTCGTATTATAGTGACTTGGGACTCTGAGCTAATTCAATCTCGCTAATTCAATCTCATAATATCATTTCATGACAATATATTAACTTTTCCATGTGGCAGGGGTATTAAACATACTATTTAGAGAGAACTACTCCACCTATCCTTGTGAGCTCGTGCTGCCTTAGAAAAAAATAGAATTAACTTTGTTATTAAATAATACTCTTACCTTAATACCGCTAAAATTGTAGTATCAACGCGGTAAAGGCAATACAATAACATTAGTATAAAAATAATTCCGAGGACACCTAAGCACTTCTTGAGAGTTGTGAATGCGAAAGCATGAATGTCGTTCTTCCGCTCCCTTAGTTCGTCTACGGCGTAGTGACGTGGACGGCCGAGCACGCGGTCTCGTGAAGTGGACGCGCCGCGCTGAGCTCGGCCGTGCTGCTTCTCTGGAGTTTGCCCGAGCGGGCTGTGCGGCCACACCCGCACCGCCGCACCTCTTACCGGCGGCCGGGCCGCTGCGTGCGCTGCGCCGCAATCGAGAGGGCTTCTCTGGTGGCGTCCCTTTGAAACTACGCCGCGCGAGAGCTAATGGGAGCCTCACTCCTTGATGACGCGCACCAGCCAATGGGAGCTTATCCATCAGATAGCAGCTACAGACGACAGGCTTCGCTCCATTGGAACAGGGGAAGGTGCCGTTTGGCGCGCCTTGAAAGTGGATGACGTCGGTTCGCTCCATGGGACAGTTAATGCTTTCGTATTAATAAACACAAACACAAAAAAACGCACTTTTAGTAATTGTACATAAACTTGTTATTCATCTACTAGTGAAAACTCGAATATTACCGCGCATTATTCACAAATGTCGACGCAATTGCACACGGATAACGACGAAGAACAAGATTCCATTCCATTATAAGATTAAAGCAATCGAGTGCAGCACACTACTGGCGTCCTACATTACCAACAATGCCCGTAAATAAGTTGTTTCTCACCTGTCGATGGTATCCATACGTCCCGAAATATCCGTTACGAAAACATTTGAACACGAACTCGAATCCTCTTTTTGTGTCGAGGGAGAGAGGTCTTTCGATAATCAACCAGTGTCATTGTTGAGTAGTTGGCACACATGTCACTGACACCGTAGCGGGACCTGCTCCGCGAATCCACGTAAATGCCGTAGTATCAAGAGAACAAAAAAGAACCACACACGAGAGCAGCGGCAGAAGCGTGCGGCGAGAGGCTTAAAGGGATACTGAACCAAGGAATTTAGTGTCCATAATAAGTGGCGCACGTTCTTTCCACGAGCCAGCAGCCGCCGGTGTGCGCGAGGACACGCAACAAAAATGACGTCAAAGACCTCCATTCGTGGTTAAGATGACAGTGAAATGTATGGGCTTCAGGCCAAAGGAGAATAAAGACAAGTTTTCAATCTACACAGTGGTGTCTGGTGTAAAAGGTAAACGATTAATTGGTCTAACAAGCACGTAGCTTTCACTTGTAGAGATGAAAAGCCTGTCTTCATTCTCCTTTGGCCCGAAGCCGATGCATTTCACTGTCCTCTTAAGCGCGAATGGAGGTCTTTGACGTCATTTTCGTTGCGTGTGCTCGCGCACACCGGCGGCTGCTGGCTCGTGGAAAGAACGTGCGCCACTTATTATGGACACTAAATTCTTTGGTTCAGTATCCCTTTAACATTGTCGACCCATATCTTGCTCGTGCGTTCCGTCTTGCGATGACTGTATTATTTTTGGTTCCCTTCTCTTCTTAGATGTTTCTGCGTTTTTTTTTTGTTTTTTTTTTCAGACAGTCAGGAGCTCACACACAACGTAAATCTACCAGAATCGGAGCCGAATGAGGGAAGAAATTGTCATCGCCGGAGCCGGTTTTTTCGAAAATTGTTGGGAGCTGGGGTACTGCACTGTGGTCCCGCGGTTATAGGATGATCATATATTGAAATTCGGTACTTCGAGCCTTGGCAACGTGTTGTGTGTTACGTTTATATTATATATATATATAATTAATTATACAAGGCTGTGGATTTAAAACGTATATTATTACCGGATAAATGCACACGAACAAACCACGTGACCCGTGTGAGCAGACGACGCGGCCGCGGCAAAGAGAACTTGAGGCCAAATTCACGAAACGACCTTACGCCTAAAATATCCATACGAAAAAAACATAAGAACAAATTCGTATTCACGAAATGAAATTATCGTAACTTTTGCGCAGGTTACTATGGAATCCTACGACAGCTCCGGAGCTTTCCTACGCACTTTTGTTTTTACTATAAAATCAACATGGCTCACAGCGTCGCTGAGTTACTTGGTAGAGACTAAAGTCACTGGATCCTGGGAAAGTAACGCCAAGCTCCCCGTGTGGTCGCCATCTTGGTCCGTGAAATGAGCAATTTCTCCTTGACCCCTCCGTTCTTGGTGAGCCGATCTAGATTCGCTGGTGACGGGTAGCTTTATGGAGTCGATTTTTGTATACCGAGATTTTGCTAACCACACACCGGCGAAACAAGCGTACACCTTCGTACCACCACCAGATGCTGTGTCGGTGCTTAGAGGCACTGAAAAATAAGTTTACTGTCTTGAAATACGCAAGAAGAACAATATAATTGTAAGAGATCCATGGAGATTGGCATAATTAATAAGTTGATCGCATACAAATTGCCAAAGACTCTTAAATTGGTGAGGAACGCTTCCAGTACGATGATGCTTCATGGTGATCTTGGCGTGACTGGTTTAGAACGACCCCCTGGAAGCTTCGAAGATTTAAATGGACCAAGATGGCGATTCCCATGGCAACGTAGACCGATTGGCCAATCGCCTTGCGAGGTTTGGGTCGTCTGTATGTTAGTATCCGTTTGTGTCCGGCTAGCAGGTAGGGAAGGCAATGGCGCTACTTTAGTAGAGACAACCAACGGATATTTATTTCTCTACGTTCTCTTCAACCGCGTCCCAACTTCAAGCAGCAAGAAAAAAGAAAGAAGTACTAGAAGCAGACCCCGACAAACATCAAAGCTGGATCCACAAACACCAGCTAAAAGGTACAACGGCAACGATCCCACCGACCAAGTGACCAGCAAGGGCGAGCTCGGCAAAATATAGGCCTAGCAGGCACTCAGATCTGCTCCGACGCAGCGTTGCTCCGACGGTCCTTGGCCAAGACCGACTGGCTTGCTGAATGGAATATGCCCGCGCGACCCTTGTGGACCCTTCCCGTATTAATAGTTTGATCGCTGACCTCAACTTTAGATTAAGAGGTCAATCTCTTCCCCTTGTTATCTCCTTGTTTCCCGAGGCAGCGGTGGCGAACGCTATCGTGAAAAAGGAACTCTCCTCGAATCTATCTCATTGTTTTGTGTGATGTAAGCTGAAATAAACGACGTATGGATTGTACTTCGCAACACGGTATGCAGGCTGTGTTATTAATATACCATTTTTATTTAGACACGACACTACGTCACTTTCGAGCTTTAACAGTTTGTGACAGCTACGCAATGCCGGTCCAACCTTTCTTTGCCGAGTGTCACGTCAGTATCGAGTTGCCATGATAAAAAATAGGTCCCGAAGCGCTTACCAAGACGCGGTCCAAGAGCGCGAATCCAGCACTTCCATCAAACGCGCAGGTCCGCTCCGTGTATGAACAGGTGTGGCTCTTGCAGACACTCTCGAAATTCAAACGTATCTTCTTTAACGTCGGCACGCTCCCGCATTCTCCGAGGTCGTCTTTTTTCTTTTTTTTTTTTTTGCGACGATGGAAGTTGTGTTGATTTCGTAGCGATCGAGTTCGCAGTGCAGTTAACGAAGGCGGTTATTCCGGCCTCGACATTCGAGCCGGTTTAAGTCGTGTTAGCGTCGACATATCACTGCACGGACACGAACCCCAGACAAGCGGTGGCGGAAAGGCCTCCTGTGTTTGTTATTCGAAATCCACCTGCTCCGTGCTGCTTTGGACCATGCCGAGCTCTCCGATTGGTTGTTCGTGTTGCAAAGACGTCGTCGCCATAGCAACAGCTTTTCTCGCGGGGATCGGAAGCTTGCAATACACCGGAAGTTCTAGCTTTTTCGTACGAGAACGTCGCTTTCCTCCTCTCACTCAAGATTGCGTTCGTGAATACCGCTTTCTCCTCTTCTTAAGTTGTTCTTAACTTGCGAACTTCTTAGCTAAGCTGTAGTAACCTAAGAAGCTTTTCGTTAATCTGGCCTCAGAGTCGGCGCCTTTTCTTGACGTGGCCTCTCTTCTCCGGCCTTTGTGGCGTCATGACTCGGAGGAGCTCTACAGCCTTGGCTTCTAGGAGGTGTTGAACAAGTTGGGGCTGGTAAAACGTGAAGAGGATATAGGAAAGGAGGACGCGGGCGGAAGTGGAAAGCACGAAGTGTACGTCGGCGATTAAAATGGCGTTACATCCGCTAGCCTCCGCAGCTCCGCTATTTCTCCGGAAGCACCGCGCACGCGCAGTAGTCGGGTCGCTCTAGTAGAATATAGCGTGGCGGGAGAACCAGAACGGTATACTAAAACATTGTTGTAACACACACGATAGACATGTGCATAGTGCAACAGCAACGAACACCATTACTAATAACGCGATCTTAATTCCACGCACCGTTCTAAGAGTTCTAAGTATGTAAAAAAGCAACCAAGCACTCAAGTTGCCGTCCCTGCCGTCACCGCATTTGTACAGGGTGTCACAAAAGAATATTTACCTGGTTTTGTTCAGCGCAAAAATAAACTAGGCATCGGCGAACGCTCATTCTCCTCCCAAAGGTAGCGCTAGAGGTCACAACCAAATGCCAAAGTCTCAGCCCGATCCGATAACTTAATCAAAAGTCATAAGTGATTTTCTGAAAATTTCAATGGGACAATGGAGCCCATTTTTGCCCGTTTTCTGTTTCTGGTGCCATAGAGCGCCATGTTTTCGAAAACTCCGTCGGCCGCCATTTTCCATTGAAATTTTCAGAAAATCACTTATAACTTTTGATTAATTTATCGGATCGGGTTGAAACTTTGGCATCTTGTTTTGACCTCTAGAACTACCTTTGGGCGGAGAATGAGCGTTCGGCGATGCCTAGTTTATACTTGCGGTAAAAAAGAACCTGTAAAGTTTCTTTTGTGCCACCCTGTACATCGACGCGGCAGCGTTGCCGCCGCGAACATGGAGGAAAAAATGTTCTTTCCATTTTCAAGCACCACCAGACGGCGCTCATGTGAGTGGGTGAAGTGGAGGTAAGGGAGCAATGTCCTCCCATTCCGTTGGCGACAGGGAGGAAAATACCTTTGTCCTCCATTCCCCCTCCCCCTTTTTTTTTGAGTGCATGCATGGTTAAAGTCTACATTTTACGTTTCTAGAAATCTTAATCAGCTCAACCCAATACTTATGCAGAGGGCAATTTCGTCTGCTTCTTGCGCAGGGGTTGCAATGAAGTCAGAACGCCGAGCCCTGATTGGCTCGAGCGGAAAGACAGGGGGTCGCCGAGACCCCCTATCTGAGCGTCGTCTGCTCCTTCGCAACTTCGTCTGCTATTCAACTGCTGTCTTACCTTTATGAGTGAGCTCGACTTCGCCTTTCAGAGAGCACAGACAGAATAACTCGAGCGGTACGATGTGTTTTTGTCTAACAACTAGCAGACACGTATCAAGGAGCGAAGCCAAAGGACTCACGGGCGAGGTGGCCGACGCGCCGAGGTTTGTTTGCTAGCAACCGAGAACGAGTGTGGCTAGCGTCCGCAAGTTTCCTCCTTTCGTGTGCGGCGTCGAGCGTATCGCGGAAGTTATGTCGTAGACTCGTTGACACCAAGAAGTCATTATTTCTTTTTTTTGGCGAAATTTTATGGAAACTTATTTTTCTATGCCCTGTTATTTAATCAGACGAACACTTGCTCGGGGGTAATTCAATGGACTTCAATTAGCCCTCTGTATTTGCTCGTAACATTTTCTAAGCTTATTGTTTTAACAAACAGGGATAAAAACACGCTGCTTTCTTGAGTGTAGCGCGCGTGCGGCCCCGGACATCTAAGGGCATCACAGACCTGTTATTGCTCTGTTTTGTGCGGTTAGGAGCCGCTTGTCCCTCTAAGAAGGGTGCAAGGTGCAGAGAACCACGCATCTATTTAAAAGGCTAGAGTCTCATTTGTTATCGGAATGAACCAGACAAATTGCTTCACCAACTCAGAACGGACATGTACCACCATCCACCGAATCAAGAAAGAGCTCTCAATCTGTCAATCCTCCCAGAAATTTAAAATGCGACACATCGTCGTTAATGCGCCCTCCACAATGTCCAAAGACGCAGCACGCTTTCATTTCCCCTGGTAACACTGCCCCTTGGACAGCGCATGATCAGAGCCGACCTCTAAATAACACAGGGCAGAAGTGGAACATTCTTTTCTCTTTTTTCGTTTAACCAGTAACCACGCGAAGGACTCACGGCTACAGCAGGTCCGCCATTGCCAACACCGAAATGTTTACATCCGCGACCCCCCCCCCCCCCCCCACAAGAGGCGGAGCTTAGTATATCCTCCTCTCTCACCTTCACACCTCCTTTCCCATGCGCAGAACACCGAAGTGCGCCCATTTGCAAGGCGCATAATGTTAGAGTGCTATGACTTTTGCATCGAAGAACAGGGCCCTTTTAACACCCGCTGTCAGGAGTTTGATAAACAGATTGAACTCCTGTTTGAATCGGTGCATAGCTAAGGAGAACGCAATAAACAAACTGATAACCTGACTGTTTGCCTGAGCAGCTGTTTTTCTTTGACCTAATATGTGAAGTGTATCTACGGTGCTCAAAGACACTGAACTCAACGCTTTATTTATTTGTGAATTGAAGCCCTCCACTCAATGTCTTGACTGTCGTACTATATATATATATATATATATATGTATGTATATATATATATATATATATATATATATATATATATATATATATATATATATATATATATATATATATATATAGCAGGTACAAAGCTAGAGGTTGCGGTAAGGCGCCCGCGCGATTTTTCCGTCTCTTATCTAGCCCCAGCCTTGTACCTGCTCCACGAGCGGTAACTTTAGTGCGCTACTGCGCTTCTCACGCGCTCAAAGTCTTTCTGGAAATGACTGATTTAGTGGTTTTCGATGACTCTGAGCAAGTTTCTAATTGGAACCATATGTCTATTTTCATTAATTAAAAAGTCAATTAACGAACTTTAATTAATTATCCGACTGATCGTTACGATTAGACTCCTATTATATGTCCCCCTGGCCGTATAACTCACCTCCACAAGCGGCATAAGTGTAACTTTCATGTCTTTTTTTTTAAACAAATCTGTTAAGCTTAAAAAAAACAAACACCCTATATATATATATATACATGGCGTCCTAAGTCACCAGGCTCGATCTAAGATGAACCGTAAAAATCGAGACCTGCACATCGCAATCTAAACTTTTCGTCAGAGGTGTATTTGACAGGTCGGCTTTTTCTTGTAAAACTAGAAAGCGTAGCTCCCTTTCTGTACAAAATAGGGCCAAGAGCCCTGCCAGGGTCAGCGGCGGGCGGCGGCACAGGCGACCAAGTCGAGTTGCGTGGAGTGTTTGGCGCGTGTATTGATAGATGGCGTCGGGAGCAGCGCCCGAAGGTGTAGCCGACCAGCGAAAGAAAGCAGACGACACGCAGACGAAATCCGTTGGCTGAGAAAGCGCGTCATTAAGCAAACGCGTTTTCTTTTTTTTTTACTTTTACTGAATTTATTGCCGGCATTTAATTTTTAAACCAAAGCTACATTACAGAAAGATTATCTTCATTTTAATGAACCACGGTGGTCGCGAGCAGTCTTGATAAAGAGGTAGTGCCATCTATCTGTAGGAGCGCCAAACACACACCGCAACCCGACTTGGTCGTCTGCGTCGCCGCCCGCCGTTGACCCTGTCAAGTTTCTTGGCACTATTTTTTACACAAAGGGAGCTACGCTTTTCAATTTAACAAGAGAAAACTGACATGTAAAATCCACCTTTGACGAAAAGTTTAGTTTGCTACGCGCAGGCGTCGATTTAACAGTCCATTTTAGATCAGGCATGGTGGCTTCGAACAGGTTGCGGGTTCAATCCCCGCTCCTCGCACAATTTTTTGCCAGCTCTCTTTTCCTTTCCCCAACTTTAATTCAATAAATTCAATAATCACCTATCCCCTCTTCGTTCACTATATATATACCGGGTGTTTTTTCTTTTTATACTTGCAGATTCGTTTTTTTTTTTAAAAAAGCCGTGAAAGCTACACTTGTGCGGTTTGTGCGAGAGAGTTATACGCAGGGGGACATTATGTGGGTGGCTAATCTTTGCGATAAGTCGGCTGTTTAACTAAAATTCACTAATTAACTTTTTCATTATTGAAAATAGACATATGGTTCCAATTAGAAACCTGCTGAGCGTCGTCCAAAACCCCTAAGTCACTAATTTTTAGAAAGACTTTGAGCGCGTGAGAAGCGCAGTATCTCGCGCGCTCACGCGAGATACTGCGCTTCTGATTAAAAAGCGCTGTCGCGCTTTTTAATCAGAAGCGCAGTAGTGCGCTGAAGTTACCACTCGTGCAGAGCCGTTTATTGAGAGAGTTTGGCCATACATTGGTTTGAATAGGCGATCATGTCGGGGCCAACCACAGGCCGCGAAACAGCCCCTAGCGGTGGTCGTGTGCTCTAAATTTGTGACACGACTATATATCGTTTCACCTTATGTGCGAGCGAAGGCAAAACTCAAAGCGCGAGCACGGAAACTCCGTGCGTTCAGGCTTTGCTCAAGCGCGCGAGCTGGGGAGAAATGCAAAAAGCGCTGGTCTCGCGCTTCTAGCTTTGGCTTCGCTCGCAGATAAAGTGAAACGAAGTATAATTTGAGCCGTGCCGAGCGGAACTCCGCGTCTCAAGACGCTCGCGCACCCCACCCTTTGCACTGCTTTCTTTCAGCCAGTCTCAGGACGCTGTTCTAGCAGTGCAGACAAAGGCATGGGCACGAGCGCGTGGCTTTGGAAAGTGCCTCCTATGCACGAGGTCTCGTACAAACAAAAGCGTTTCGCTGAGGTAGGCTCACGCGCCTGTGCCTTTGTCTTCACTGCAGACATTTGTGAGATGGAGTAGAGGTCTCCTGATTGGTCGACGCTGTGTCACAAATTTAGTTTACGCTCTAAGCGTGGGGGGAATATTCGGCGCTGGCGGCGGCCTTTGCTCCGCCTATTGTCCAAACTCTCCTAATATACGGCTCTGCACTCGTGGAGAAGGTACAAGGCTGGGGCTAGATAAGAGACGAAAAAACTGCCCAGGCGCCTTACCGAAACCGTTAGCCTTGTACCTGCTCCACGAGTGGTAACTTTAGTGCACTACTGCGCTTCTCACGCGCTGAAAGTATTTCTGAAAATGACTGATTTAGGGGTTTTGGACGACGCTCAGCAAGTTTCTAATTGGAACCATATGTCTATTTTTTACTACTTAAAAAGTTAATTAGTGAATTTTAATTAATTATCTGACTTATCGCAAAGATTAGCCACCCACATAATGTCCCCCTGGGCGTATAACTCACTCGCATAAACCGCATAAGTGTAGCTTTCATGGCTTTTTTTTTTAAACAAATCTGCAAGAATAAAAAAACACCCTGTATGTATATATATATATATATGCTGGAAATGTCTTAAATTTACTAGTGTCTAGAAGTTATAGATAATTATTTCTTTATCTTCATGCCGTTCACTTCGGAATGTGTTTTCTACTCGGTGTGCAATAGTGTATCTCTGTATGTATTGCCAATATACTCAATTTGCTTTGGTATTGATGCGTTCAGTTAATGCGTGATTTGTAGTGTGTGTGAGCTTCGGTGTGCCAGCACCGAGACAGTACGGTTGTTACTGGACACTTAATAAAATAAATTCTTTAATAATAATAATATTAATAATAATTATTATTATTATTAGAGTCATCAACATTATCATCCAACACGTCCTCCTACGCGTATTCATAAGACATGGGTGTTACACAGTAGCGTCCAATGGTCGGTCACAAAACCATGCGAATTGAAAGTTTTTTTGTTGTTTTTTTAAAGCTTAGGTATTGCATTTATTTGGATTCATTCAAACGCATTCTAGCTTGTTCGAAGCCGACGTCTCTCGAAGACAGCTCCCAATAAGGGGCCTCAATGCATCTTGCGAACTGCCCTTGATGCATCCCTCTTCTCCCACTGAAGGGACCACCCAAGAATCGTCAGTTGTAAAACGATTTATCTTTCGAACCTAGACAGATCCGCCGGTACCGGGAGCGTCAGTTGTGAAGTAGAGGTCCCACGCAATCGCATAGACGGCTTCGTTCAGCCGTCCAGCCCCGCGAATCGCGCGATATGACGTCATGCTAAAAATTAGGCACATAATGCACAAAGTGCTTCACGCTCTCTGAGCAACATTTTTTTCTTCTTGCGATCAACGTATTTGCAGCCTTTTAGACGCCACAAAAAATGGTGCCATATTCTTTTCTATTTTTGATATTGAGTGTGTGCTTTTGATGACTCACGACTTTGATTATATTTCATATCTTGTCTAAACCATAAAAAACTGCACGTGACCACGGAGAAGAGAGTGAGCTTGACTCAAATTGGCTGGTACTCGATCGCCGGTTTTTGGGCGGAAAGAGAACGAATTTCGAGCCGCAAAATGTGTTCAATGTAGTTGGGCTCTCCTATGTCATGTACAAATAAAAATCTTAAGGCTGAACTCCATGGGACGAATATACTGCGAATAACCGACGAATTTTGGCCGGCGGCTTTTGCTCTGCGCGTGGAATCAGCACAGTGGCTGCTACGTCACGCGCAAAACGAGCGTGCCGTCGGGCGGCGTTCGCCAGTTATTCGTCACATAATTCGCTCCATGGGGTTCAGCCTTTAGCGAGCTTAAAGGGATTATCCGGTCAAATGTCGTATTCGTGAAAACATTTAGACCTCATTGTCAATGGCTGTAGGAGCATCTTCCACGACAAATCTGAAATTTCACCGCTCTTTTAAATATACCCTGTCAGTGTCCCTTTAACCACAGCCCTGTACAAAGCCAACTGCGGCAGGTGGTACGGTAGGAGCCAATGTAAGCACTGCAGCCGAACCAAGCCATCCCTGAGATTCGTCGGCATCCGCTGCTACCGCTGTGCAAGCTATACCAGCCTTCGTAGCCAATTCAAGGCCGCGTGAGTGTTGCGTGACCTTTGACGGACCTTTGAGAGGGGGCGCAATGACGGACGGAGAGCGTATCACGTGCTACGTTCACAGAGCTGGATGGGCTGAGATGGGTTGTAGCGTCCGCTGCACTCGGATGTAGGGTGAAACGGAGTATAGGTGAAATGCTGCATCTATATTCCTTTCATCTTGAAGGGGCGCACTCAAGCATAGAGTAACTAAATGGCGGAGTCATAGTATCGCCTTCCCTTTTACCGTTCGCTCCCAAATCCTAATGGGTGTAGAAAGGGTCACATGCGCCTGAGTTTACTTTTCGCTTGCGGGGAAGCCGCCTGTGAATCACCGGATTTGGGGCGGGACATTTTTACCCTCTGCGTTTACGAAATGTACATATTAC